>JAOUQZ010000035.1:3692350-3709125 GCA_028564935.1 Neosilurus hyrtlii
ACTCCACACAGAAACGCCCGAGCTGGGAATCGAACCCAGGACCTTCTTGCTGTGAGGCGGACGTGCTAACCACTACGTGCCGCCTATATATATATATATATATAAACACACTGCCATCCTAGCAGACATATATATAGGCTTATTAAAGCGATGTGTACAGTTTTGTATGTCAATATTGATTCATGGCTGCTTCTGCTCAGACTTGTCTTGCATTTTATGATTGAGAATCAAACCATCTTTATTTTATTCTGTGATTTCACGGAGAGAAAATCAAAACCTAGCAAGGCAGAGGTTAATTCAGAGCATTTGTTCTCCTGATTGGTTGTTAGTCTTGACCTCTTGGACTCTTGTAAACATGATGAGTTTTTGCTTGTCTCAAAGAGTTACACTAACTTTTATAATATGATGCGTCTTATAAAATGATGGGATCAGTGGTTTTTCAAACAAAGTAAACTGCTGCTGGTTTATTACAGTCCCTTCCTAATTTGTTTTCGGTGATGCATAAGCAACTTTCCAAGTATGTGTGATTGATTGATTTCTTGACCCTTTTTATTGATCATTAAGAAGGTGCAGGGGAAAAAAACCCTAATTTACTGCTTCAACGATTTACTTAATTGAGGAAAATGACATTGTCCAAATTTGAAAGGAGGAACTAATTATTGACTTCATTATTGCTTAATTGTCTGATTCCATTTTGTTTCCACTACACTCCGTTAATAAAGGTAATTGGCCCTCGGTTTCTCCGTGCGGTCAGTAAACAACGCAAGGTCACGCGCCTCTCTGCCGCTTTGGAAATCAAAAACTCCATTAACACAAATGGGTTTGTTGCACTTCTGGTCCTGTTGGCATTTTCCGAACGCTCGACATGAAAAAGGTGACAGCTCACTGGTCTTCCTTGATATTCCGACTGTTATTTCTCGAGAGCGCATTAACGCGGGCCACAAAAACAATCCGGTGACTGGATTGAAGCTAATCTTTTTTAATGATGACCTGATATTGAGCAGAAGACAATTAAGGAGGCACTGCACTTTTAATATGATCCGCCCTGACAAAAGTGTTTAATATTCATAGATAATTTGCTCGTGCAGGCTTCACAACAATAGACTGATCTCCAGGGGAGTCGTAATACCTGAAGCGGGAGGAAGGAACTCGTCTGTTGGGCTTGGGCTCGGCGTGTTAGGTCAGACCCTGCTGTTTGGGATTGTGTTCTGCAACGAGATAGTTGTGGGTTGTATTTTCTACGAACAACAGGGTCTGCTGTGACGCAGTGCTATGTGGCTGAGCTCATAAGATGATGGTATGGCGTGCGGATTGTAGGAGGGATGAAGACCTACAGTAGTGTAGATATACTATCCTGTACTGATTATCTGGCTATTTAGACAATTACCAGGCTATTACTAGTTAGTGAACAGTCTATTTGAACTATGGTGGAATTTTAGCTGGAAGCCTCAGCTTTTGAGTCACACATAATTTTCAATCTGTTTATTTGATTACTGTATGTGTTAAACTTCCCGGACTTACTAAGCTTCCGAACGCTAATATTAGCAAGCTTGTTATGCTTTGCATTATTTTTCCTTTTCCCTTTTACAACTAATGCAACTTTCTTTCTTTTTCCTTTAACCCCACTGATCTGAACTCCTAATTATGATGTCATAGCCTAAAAACATGATGAAAGATTCAACAAGTGAGGATTGTAGCTATGCATAGATTGATTATCCAGTTGACTCTGCTGAGATCTTTCTTCCATCGGCGATGCTGGAATGAAAAAGCGCATGTCTTATTGATCCAAACTCAAATACATCCTATAATTCAATGTAAAACTCAACTAGGTTTTGAATGTAGGGTGGGACAGTGGTGTAGTGGTTGACACGTCCAAGTGCGTTGGCCCTGCTATGGGTATACCAAGCTGTTCAGGGTGTATCCCACTTTTTCCTAGTGTTGGCTGAGATGGGCTCCAGCCTGCCTGTGATCCTAATAGTAGGATTAAACGGTTCAGCAAATAAGTGAGTGATTTGAATGTGAGACCCCCTCTTTATAGCTGTATGTACACTAAACACAGCTACCGTAATGACTGTATTATAAGTCCTGTCATCATCCTTCAATCCCTATATTTCTAAATTAAAATATATATAGAAAACATATATATCTAATAGATAGATAGAGAAAGCATGTCTGCTTCACAGCAAGAAGGTCGTGGGTTTGATTCCCAGGCTCGGGCGTTTCTGTGTAAAGTTTGGCATGTTATCCATGTGCTTATGTGGGTTTCCTCCGGGTACTCCAGTTACCACCCACAGCCCAAAAACATGCGCAGTAGGTGTGAGTGTGCCCAACGGCACTGGCATGGCAAGCTGTCTAGGATGTACCCCGCCCTCGCCCAAAGTCGGCTGAGATGAGCGTCAACCTCTCCGCGACCCTAATAAGGATGAAGAGGTTTAGAAAATGAATGATGAATGATGTATTAAAAAAAATTCTTTAGAAAATAAACTCATGACCGTCTGAACAAAACTGGCTCTGTATTTATGTTTTTAGGTCTTAATAAGTGTATCCTGTAGTGTCTATCTGTCACACCCAACCTAAAGGACACTGTATATTATGTGAATAACGAGCCCAGACTGACAGTATGACGAGTTAATCCCATAATGCTGAAAGCGATATTGCATGGATTCCCAAACGCTCGAAAGATACTACCGAAAAGAGACAACTTTAAATAAGAAGCATAGCTAAGTTTATTCCAAAACTATATGCCAAGGATGCGTTTCTTGATGGTTATATAGCTTGAAATTGCTGTAGGTGTCCGTTAATATTTTATTTTCAACCAGACGCAAACCGCCACCAAAAAAAAGGAAAGCAATTTCAAGATTAAGGAAACGATTATTGGTTGTAATCTTGCGCCACACCCTTCCAATAGGTGAATGAACCGTGGATGAAAAATGTCCCGTTCTCATTCCTTCTGTCAGTCTCATTGCCTGTGAAGCCTCGCTCGTCCTGATGTGCAATTTGGTTTAGCTGACAGTTAAAAATTGCGATTGGCAGCCCCTGGTGAAATTTGCCGTGACAGCAGAAGCCATAAAGACGGCAGAACGAATGACTCCACGTCCAGATAATAAGTAATAACAATGTTAGTTTGAATAAGAAAAGGCAAAGCTGGATCCAAATGCAATATTCATTGTTGGAATATGCGTGACTAGGGAGTGAGGGGAGAGAGGAGAGAGAATGAGAGCTAGCAAGTCCCTCACTGAGCAATAGGTTTGTCTTATCCCTTAGGCTACGGCCCCGGCTAACACCTCGATGCAGCAATTATTTGCTGTAATGACTGCAGTTCAAATAAGCCTGGAGATTTTATTAAACCAAATGAGGGAATCTTCAGTGTATTACCACCTAGTGATTGACAGTGACAAGTGTTGGGCTGGCTCTGATGTGAGCGTGATGAAGAAGCTTCCAGCAAAGCTCTCAATAATGTTCCCCCTGATAAAGTTGCCCGTTGAACCCCAGCCAAAAGTGTGTTTCTGAGAGAGAGAGGGAGGGATTGTGCAGCTGTACGCATATTAATTCTCATTGCTGAGCCTCGGTTAAGGAAATGAGGACGAGGCGGCGGGTCAGGTAATCTGGATGGGCTTGCAGACCCGAATGCATGGTGAGTGGCATTTTACAGCACTAATGAAAAAAAAAAAGAGGAAGAAAGCAAAATCCATTGTGCCCCATCATTTCAATATATAAATAATAAAAAAATAATGATGAAATAGAACTATTCATATTAAAAATAAAAGGTCACTTCAAGATCAGGCTAAGCTTGTCTAAGCTGCAACCTTTACTAGAGAAGCAAAGCTGAAATGGAGATCAGACAGAGAGAGAGAGAGAGAGCGAGAGAGAGAGAGAGAGAGAGAGAGAGAGAGAGAAGCTGAGATGGCGACTTTGTTTTCTTCAAGTTCTTTACCTTTTATTAAGTAGCCCTTTCTCCTGTATAAGGAAATGACTTCATATAAGACCTCAAGCACACTTGTTAGCGAGTGCGCTGAGGTCATTTGTACTATCTGTACATTTCCTGCCTGACATTATATTATTATAGGGATGTCATATTCGTATCATCATAAATCAGATCATCAGAAAAGTAACTGTTTGATGTACAGCAAGCTGAAAGATATGTTATTACCTTATTCACGTGCTACGCACAAATGTGTGTGTGTGTGTGTGTGTTTGCTTATGCATGATACCCACCACACGTTATTATTGTTATGCCCGGCATACAGGCCATGATATTGGATCTGAATACGAGCTCACCAACGCCTCCCTATATTGTAATTCCTGGGATTAATTCATGCAGACAGGTAAATGAAAAACTGCAGGATGACTTAGCATGACTAAATAACTTAACCATTCTGGCTGTCAGTACACAGATTGTCAGACGAATTGTGAACAATAGATGATGAAACCCATATGAGGTCACTTTCCTCAGTATAGTTTTTTTAATTTACTTAATACTTTTTAAAATTCGGTATCCTCCTATTTTGTAAAACAATAATAATAATAATAATAAATTATGGTTCTAATACATGCTCCTTCAAATGTCTGTGCAAGAACAGCATTCCAATCTTCCCTGCAGCTAGCTCCGGAACTAGTGGCACCATTTTAAAAGATTTGGCAACTCACAATTAGCATTTAGAGATGCCTTGAAACATAGTGGTTAATACCTAAATCCACTCTACACCATGAAGGTCCTGGGTTCAAGTCCTGGGCTCGGCAAGGGCATTTTTATTTGGATGTGACCCCCCCACCCCACCCCCCCCGTGCTTGTGTGGGTTTACTCTGGGTACTCCGGTTTCCTCCAACAGTCCCAAGACACGCACATTAGGCTAAATGGTTCCACCAAATTTCCCCTAAGTGTAAGTGTGAGTGTAAATTTTTGTGTGTGTTGCCCTGCGATGGACTGGTGAGCTGTTCAGGGTGTACCTCACCTACACCCAGAGTCGGATGAGATAGTCTCCAGCCTCCCTGCAGCCCCAGCAGGATTAAGGGGTTTTTGGTAAATGAATGAATGAATGAATGAATGAATAAAGTTTCCTCCACCAGAAAAAAAGACAGCGTGTCTTTCAGTGTTGAGGGTAGTTATAGAGAATCTTGGAACCTTCTTCTTAACATTTCATGGTTGATTATAGCTGTAAGTTTGTTAAAGTAAACTGTCTTGTGAAATCTGGCCAGAGATTTTTGAATAAGGTTCAAATTCAGAAACTGAGGCGATCATACTTATTGCAAAATCGTTGTTGCATTCCAGCGACTATTTCTGTTTAGATTTGAATGTGTGTTTGGTGTCGTTATCGTACTAAACACCCAAATCCTGCTCTTTCTCAAAGATCTGTTCCCTTCCAAAGCCAGAAAAAAGCCATCTTATCTCACACTCAGGGGCAGTGGTGGCCTGGTGGTAAGGTGCTGGAGGCATGGAAAAGAACCATTGCTGATTTTCGTCAAGAGTAGGCTGCATAGGCTGCATAGTAGGCTGCATAGCCGTCTGCGATGGCCTGGCGAGCTGTCCAGGGTGTACTCTGCCCTCGCCCAGTGTCGGCTGAGATGGGCGCCAGCCTACCCGCGACCCTAATTAGGATTTAGCGGTTCAGAAAATGACATGACATGACATCTCACACTCAGGTCACTGCATACCTCCAGCTGGTATAGTGGTCAAAACCAGAAAAGCATATGTTTATATTCAGACACTTAATTAGTCCTAACATGAGCTGTGTGTTGAAATGACATTCATGTAGAAATATTTATCTGTGCATTACTCTGCACTGTGGAATTTTTTTTATTTATATCAAACTTCATTCATTCATTTATTCATTTTCTGAACTTACTCCTAATAGGGTTGTGTCTCAGCAGACTCTGGGCTACGACAGAATTCACATTGAATAGCTCGTCAGACCATTGCAAGGCCACCAAAAAAACCAACAACAACCATTTACACTCACAGCTATGGGCAATTTGAAAAAGCTAATTAGCCTAGACCTGATGACAATGGTCTGGCAGGTCTATGGACAGTGGGAGGAAACTAGAGTGCCAGCGGAAACCCATGCAAGCATGCAGTCTTCACACAGAAAAATCCTTTCCAAGCTCAAGATTCAAACCCAGGAAGGCGAATGTGCCAACGACTACGCTGCCCAATATAGTACCAGTGATGTCAAGTTCCATGTTTACTCATAATCTCTAGCTAGAAGAAGCAATTTTTTGCAATAAAATTTGTAGAATTTTTAGGTTTTATTTTAAGCCTCCTAAAACATCAATAGGGCGGCACGGTGGCGTAGTGGGTAAGTATGTCCGCCTCACAGCAAGAAGGTCCTCCGTTTGAGTTCCAGGCTCGGTGAGGACGTTACTGCGTGGAGTTTGCATGTTCTCCATGTGCTTGTGTGGGTTTTCTCCAGTTACTCCGATTTCGTCCTACAGTCCAAAAACATGCACAGTTAGACTAATTGGCTGTTCCAAATCGCCCCTAAGTGTGAGTGAGAGTGTGAATGGTTGTGTGGTGACCCTAGTAGGACAGTTCGGCAAATGAGTGAGTGAATGAATCAATTAAACATCAGTAAAAATCCACGAACATCCCAATGACACTTGTGATTTTGGGGAATTTTGAAGGGGTGTAAGATTGTACCCCAAAGTACCCACTATAGAATATGGACACCCCCTATTGAAAATGGACCCCCACCCCAAATCATTTAGTATTATATGGTGTATTACAATGTAATTATATGTAAATAATTATATTATGTAATACAACCTAATTATAATGTGTTACCTTATAACATATACAATATAAATCATGTAGAGGATACTCTCTCGAAAAGGTGATTAGTTCAATAGTGCTATTTGCTAGACTTGTTGTATTACATATTCATATATGTTATAATTAGGATGGGGGGGGTGTCCATGTTCCACAGCAGAATGTGAAACAAAGGGGTCCATTTTCGATATCACAGGGGCACTAATATCATCCGAAATGCTTATCTTGAACAACACTGAACCTCAAACCAACTTCCTGACTTGATATCTAAAACTCTTCCAACTCAGACCTGGATTTTGACTTTGTAGGCAGGCAAAAACCCAGGGCCGCCCTGGGCCTCCGAAGGACGGTGTACACATTATTGCCTCCGCCGAATGTTGTGTGTGCAATGTGTATGCATATGCACAGTACACACCATCCTTTATTAGTGCTATGCTCTAAGTACAGGCCATGTTATTGGATTTGAATACCAGCTCACTGGCGCCTTCCTGGCTCGGGATATATATTAAGATGAAGCAATCTCATTTAATAACACCCAAACTAATAAAAGGAGGAACGGATCGGAAATTAAATTTATGAATATTGCACGGCGGCAGGGGTTATCCCAAAAAAGCCAGCCTTCAGCTGCTGTCATTTCTGGAGACGCTTTTCTAATGTGACTCCGATCAGATTGAGATGCAGAGCGAGCGAGAACCTGAACCAGGAGACGGAGAATGAGAGTCAGAAAGGGGAAGGAGGTTGTTTTAAGAAAGGTCGCTGAAAACCAGTACACTCTAATAAACATTCTAATAAACAGAATTAAGCGAGAGAGTGACAAACATACCACGTGTAAGCTGTGTGAACTGTGTGGTACTGTGTATTCCATTTTACTAAGACCTACGATTTTACAGTGTGGTCAAAACCTTTCAGATGTGTGTTCAGTAGCAGTATGGCTCTATGCGGCACACTGGAGCACGTCACAATTGTTAAAAAGGTGTATAATTTATCTATAAATCATTCCGTATCCCTATTCAGAGGTTTGGTCTAACCATATAATTCAAAAAAAGTAGGTGTGGCCAAAATTTCATTAGCACAATTCACATATTTTTTTTTATTTCTTATCTCTTATCGAATGCACGTCTGCAATTATATCTCTTTTATGTTGATTTAGATAATCAGATTAGCACAAATTCCGTGTCCGTTAGAAATGACATAGCATTCATAAACAAGTATTTTGTTGTTCTGTTGTTCTATTTTTATTTTATTCTATTTGAATCCCAGTGGGTGGCACGGAGGTGCTGTGGATAGCACGTCCGCCTCACAGTAAGAAGGTCCTGGGTTCGATTCCTGAGCACGGGTGCTTCTGTGTGGAGTTTGCATGTTCTCCCCATGCTTGCATGGGTTTCTTTTTTTCGCATCCGATTTCCTCTAACAGTCCAAAAATATGCGCATTAGGATAATTGGCCGTTCCAGATCGCCCATAGGTTTGAGTGAAAATGTGAATGGATGTGTGTGTTGGCCCCGTGATGGCCTGGTGAGCTGTTCAGGGTGTACCCTGACCTCGTCCAGAGTTAGCTGAGATGGGCACCAGCCTCTCTGCGACCCTAATTAAGATTAAGCGGCTTAGAAAATGAATGAATTAATAAATCGTGGCGTAGTGGTTAGCATGTCTGCCTCGTAGAAAGAAGGTCCTGGGTTCAAGTGCTAGGCTCAGGCATACCTCTGAGGAACATGTTCTCCCTCTACTTGCTTGTATTTCTTCTGGTTTCCTCCCACAGTCCGAAGACATGCACAGTAGGCTAACTGGCTGTTCTAAATTGTCCCTAGGTGTGGGTGTGGATGTGGTTGTGTGCGTGTTGGCCCTGCTATGGTCTGGCAAATTGTTCAGGGTACAAGTGTATCACACTTTCGCCCGGTGTCATCTGAGATGGGCTCCAATCTCCTCACGACTTTAGTTAGCAAGTTTTCTTTAAGGGGAATTTAGGAAACATTTTTAGTATTAGTATTTTCAAGTAGTTTGCCAATACTTATAAAACAGTGAAACTTTCTATTCTGTTCCTCCTTCTCCTTCCTATCTGGGGCAGTGTGGTGGCACAGCAGGTCACATGGCTTCCGCACAACACCAGAGTCTTTGTTTTGATCTTGAGCTTGGATTACTGTCTGTGTTGCTCTTTGGATGTGTGCTGTTGCTGCTGGTTTCTTCTGGGCTCTCTGGTTTCCTCCCACCTCCATAAAACTTGTTGGTAATGCCAAATTGCCTCTTAGGGTCAATAAATAGATTGAATGCTTGTGTGTGTGGTGTCCCAGGTGTATTCCTACCCCATACTTAGCATTGCTGTGACAGGCTCTGGATGCTCTGTGACCAGTGGGTACCAGTGGGTACCAAAGATGGACTGGTAAAATACGCATGCAAATTCAAATACATTGAATATTCAATGTGAATATTCCACTGGAATCTTATTATGCTTCTGCCATTGCAGTCATCCTATACAAATTCCCTGTACAACCCTTAAGGTTCTCTAGCCCAACCTTTACCGCCCCATGTGTAAGCACCTTCCACTGAAACGAATCAGCCATATTCAACAGCTACAGATTGCTTTAGCTCGACTGTGAGTCTGATTTTCCAAGAGCTAGGCATACTGTAATCACGTGTCGCTTCTTGCTCAAGCTGCCCAGCCGTCACCATCGATCTCGGCATATATCTTACACTGCACGTCCCGAGCCTCCATCAACAGATGCAGCCGTGCAATTGATTAGCAGCCCAGTCAATGAGCCAGTCTCTTCGGAAACATATTTATTTATGTGCGTGTGCAGGTAAGTTAGCAGTCCATTACTGTGATTACCTTTGAGGCTTGGCAGAACAACAGATGTTCGAGGATGGCTCATTCAATATTACTTAGCACAGAGTGGCTGTCGAGAGAGAGAGAGAGAGAGAGAGAGAGAGAGAGAGAGAGGAGAAGGAAAGGCATTTCAACAACTGTGTCACTTTAACAAGAAGGGTTTTACTGTTCAGTGATTGTGTGACGATGATGAACACGGCTTGTGAGTTTTTTCTGAGCACACCCTCAGTAATTACATCCTGCACTCCTCAATGCTCCTTTGAGTGACTGATTTATGAGATATTCAGCTTTATTGCTTATGGCGCTGGGGGGCGCTCCTATCCCATAATTCCATGCAGTCAAGGGTGGAATTTATGCAAATGACAGTGTTGGGATGCCTCAGCCTTAAAAAAATGGCCTACATTTAAGTCTATGCTTATAGTTGAAGTATAAGTGTCCTAGTGTCCTTTTGTGGTTATATATTAATAGTAGTAATAATAATAATAATAATAATAATAATAATAGCACATAATTAGCACATTCATCCCTCAGCAAAAATGTCCTGGGTTCAAGTCCCAGGCTCGGGCATATCTTTGTGCAGTTTGCATGTTCTCCCCATGCTTGCGTGGGTTTTCTCCAGGTATTCTGGTTTTCTTCCACAGTCTGAATACATGCACATTAGGCTAACTGGCTGTTCCAAAATGCCCTGTGCCAAAATCATGAATATGAGTGTGAATGGTTGTGTGTGGTAGTGTTCAGGGTGTACCCTGCCTTCACCAGAGTTGACTGAGATCCAGCCTCCACGGGACCCTAATAGGATTAAGTGGTTCGGCAAATGAGTGAGTGATTGAGTGATAATAATAATAATAATAAGCTGTCATAAGTGGGTTAAATTATATAGAGTATTGTTTAAATCTTTTCAGTAGACACAATTTTTGTGCTATTTCTTTATTTACAGAGGTTTAGTTCTAGATTTTTATGTTAAATAAAATGTTATGTTATGTAACGTATTACAATCCTCCATCAGGGCATCTGATCTAAATCTTTACAGATGGGACAGTATTTTATTTAACAATTAGGTGTAATATTTCTTCTTAAAAAATTTTTTTTCTATGGATATACAGCTAGCCTATACCTTCTTGCCTCCGTATTTTCATACAGATTACAATAATGCAAAGTGCATTATGGGTATTTGCTTGGTACACCATTTGGCTTAAATATAATGCAGTACATTATGTTTTTTTCCCCATTATTCTTTTAAATTAGACTAGGTATAGGATTTGATTTTAATTTTAAAATCCCTGAAATGCGTGACACCGTAAGGTGTAGTCTTTCGGGACAAACCATAGATGTGTAGACGCACATTTGTTTAATATAAACAAATATTTGTCGCCTAGTCAAGCATTCGAAAACATGCTTCTAGACAGTGAAGTTAAACAAGTCAAGGATTTTTAACATGATAACTTTATTTAAATATAATATTCACTGTGACTTATATATTCAAAAACAGTTTATATTTAAAAAAGAAGAAGATAAAAAAAAACTTTAACTGGCCTTATGACTCGAAGAGATTAAAGTCGAAGCCCAAAAGTGAAATTAAAAGTTGAAGTGAAACAATTTGCATTTGGTTTGGGTAAAATGCTAATTTGTTCGAGCACACACATTTCTTTTCTTTCACCCCCCCCACCCAAACACACACACACTCACACACACACTGATTGTTCTCCGCATGGATGCGTTCATTCATTAACGCAAAATTATAAACATAAAGGATATCTCCGTATTAATATTTCATCTTTTTGTGAAAGCTCAATCAGGCGTGATGTCCTAATTTTTTCTCTCAGAACCTCATTTCACATTATCGCAACTACATTTGAGAGACTGCAGATCCCAAAAGGGATTTATTTCATTTATCGGGATTATTGAATTAAATTAAAGATGACGTGGGTAACTCATCTAGTTATGGCTGTTCTTAAGTATAATTTAGGCAAATGGGTTAGGGTGCAAATCCGATCTGTTGTGCTAGGTTCATTTGAGCAAATTCCTGCATTCAGAAACCGCATGAAATAATGATAAATCTTAAATGAATTCTTTTTTAAATGACTCTTTTAATGAATCCGGTGAATCAATTTGAGGGAGGAATTTAAGCATGGTGTCTTTTTTTTTTTTCACTGTGGTGTACAACTGGCAGTCAAGGACAATTTATTTATTCATGATCTGTTGTTAACATCAAAGCTGGATTGTGGATGTATTGGATAAATAGGGTTCTGATTCAGCTACGATCACGTAAATGTATTTTTAATTATCTAACCACAAAGATTTATATATATACACATCAACTATGCATTTATTTACTCACTCACTCATTTGCCAAGCTGCAACATCCTATTAGGGTTGCGGGGAAGGGGGGAGCCTATCTCATGTGATACTGAGCGAAGGCGTGGTACACACTGAACAGCTTGCAAGACAATCACAGGGCAACACACACACACACACACACACATACACACACAAACACACACACCCATTCACACTCACACACACTTAACCTGGAGAAACCCAGGCAAGCAAAGGGGGTACCTGCAAACTCCGAGCCCGGGATTCAAACCCAGGACCTTCTTGCTGTCAGGTGGACATGCTGATGCCACCACGTCTCACACACTCACACACACACACACACATACAGCATCCCTCCGTGCTGATTGACTAATCTACTACTCGGATATCACCATATGTCACCATTAAAAAAAAAAATCAAATACCCTGAAAGTTGTGACTTGTTCTAGACTAAAACCTTTGATAATAATATATATTTTTTATTTTGAAGATAGTTTTTCCACTATTATCATTGGAATGCTAATGGAACAGGCCTTCACCTAGTTAGCTAACCAGCTATTTGTTAAATACAAATATAATTCTATATATATTTGTGTACAATTGTGTGTGTGTGTGTGTGTGTGTGTGTGTGTGTCAGATGAAATCTACAAACAATACAGTTGTGTGTACAGTTCAACGGCAATGACATTTAAACATGACTAAGCTTGTGCGTTAAAAGCTTTACGTCTATTTACATGGCAATCTGTAAATCTATATACATACAGTATTAAATAGCAAACCATTCCTTTATCCCACTCGGCAGTACACCATTCATAAATCTGTCTGAGGACAAATACCTTTACAAACCCATTAGAAAGTCAAGTTACAGTCATGAATCAATAATACGTCATGTCACTGGGTACTTCAAAATATCTCTAATAGCTACAGCATGACGAATTCCTTCCCTAAGAAATGTTCTGAAGCTTGTTTAGCATCCTTTACTAAAATATTATGTGGTTTCCATAATTGGAAAGTATCACATGCCCATGCTCTCTTCTCTGACAGTGACATGTTTGTGTAAATAAAATAAAATGTAGAATTTAAAAGTCACCTGGTACGCGAGAGCAAATCCGATCCATTTGTGCCACTTTTCCGTTTGTGTCGTTCCGTCAGCGAGCAGCTGATGGCAGGCTTTCTCCACCGTTGGCTCACGTGTGCGCTTGTAAAAGCCGTGTCGTGTGATGTTATGTTCCCAAGCCTCTGCGTGCACGCCTGTGAAATGCATTCCCCCATTAAAGTGATTTTAAAAAGCAGCACCAGGGCTATAACCATCATCATCTCAAGTTGTGTGCCACACTAAACGCCATGTGGTGTGTGCCACAGACGAAAGGCAGCATTCATTCCTGGTCCCAGTTGCCAGCGTGCCAGCTCCGGGTCCTGTTAGGAGCAATTACAGCCTGAGCCTAGTGTGAGGTCTTGGGGAGCAATCATGACTAACAAGATCAAGGCCTAACAGTACTAACCTCCAACACCTCTTTCCGCCTCTCGCTCTCACACACATTCTCACGACTTCTTTCTCCTTTCATCTTCCATCCTTCTTCTCTCTGCTTTTGGAAGAGCTTTTAAAGACCCAGGAAAAACTGCATGTATTTGAAAGACTCCAAGCATTTATTTATCTAATAATCAGGAAAAGTTGTATTTTTTTTCTGTCCCAACACTGAATCTCTTTAACGCAACAATCATCTAATCATTACCGAGGTGCTTTTTCCACTCTCAGTGTTCCCTTACACCTGTCCGTACACCTGTTTGGCTTAAACACCATATGGGCTTTCTCCTCTGATTTTATTTCACTGCTTCTGGATCAGGAAAATCTCTAGGGACCAGAACTTTATTGTCAGTTACACCCAGTGCACGTTCAAGAACACTACTAACTTCTCAAATATGATTGGCAAAGAGGTGTCCATTTTATTTTAGAACGTTATGTAAGATGGCAGTGTTTATATCAATGCTCTGGCAGAAGTAATGTTTTTTTTTTTTTTACCTGTGTTGGTTTGTTAGTTTGTTTTTCTGTTTGTGGGTAAAATAACTCAAAAGGTATTTTAGAGTATGGTGTGGGACATGTAAGAACCCATTTAATTTTGGAGGAGTTCCTTGCATGGGATCATGTTGAAAGCGATTCCAAAAATCATGAAAAATTCCCATTCTATAATATGCACTAAAATGTGCATCAGATGCCCACTAGGGGGAGACATTTCACTATAAGTGTGCCAAGTTATAATAATCCATTTTTGCCTGGTGGAGATACCTTGCCCCATGTAGTTGTTATTATGTTTTACAGTTTGTGTGTTTATTTGTGTGTGTGTGTTATTAGTATGATTATTTGCTTTCTGATATTTGCAAAAAACAAAAAACCCTTGTGTGTGTGTTTTACTATTGAGCTCAAAAAGCTTTAAAACACCCCCCAACCTCCCAACACCACCCAAAAAAAAAAAAATTTAAAGAAAATTAAATAAAAATTCAGTGTCTCAGTGTGAGATGATCCCAATTCAACCATTAAATCTAAAAAAGATTTGGAATTTTGTTGGAAAACCAGATAATCTAGAAGAATTGTATGTGTCTGTTACAATTAATACATTTATTTACATTAAATAAGTCAAAATGGTGTAAGAGGAAACGAATGAGAAAAGAGAGATAGAGAGAGAGAGAGCTATCAGAGCAATCTGTTAGAGCATGAGCATGGAGATGAAGGAAGTCACATCTCAACATCTCAGAATCTCCGGTTTCTGGGTAACTGAGTCTAATTAATCCCCACCTGATCCACACCAAGCGACATCATTTGTGGAAAGTAATCATTATGTAAGAGCGTAGCAGCAAACACATGCAGTTTTAAAGCTCAGTGACTTCAAGCGTGTCTCTCCTTGCAGCTACAGATAGCGTTAAGAGGTAGAAGTGATACCTGAGCCACCTTCAGTGTGTTCTGCTGTCCCAAACCAACCCTGCGCACCTCAAGCAATCACCTTATCAGTCGGCTTACAAGGATCCATCTATCTCTGCTTTCAGCAAAGGAGAGAAAGAGAGAGAGAGAGAAAGAGAGAGAGAGAGAAAGAGAGAGAGAGAGAGAGAAAATAAATGCTATGATATGAAAAAGATAATCAGGGAAAAAAGTTTGCAATATGATCTGAGATTTATTATTTATATTATTTATTTATTTATTCGTGGAACCGTGTCGAAGGTGCAGTTGCTGATGTATTAATACAGTCCCTACTTTAACCTGGTAAGTTGGCAAGAGTACAACATTAGCTGCAACTGGAACCCAGTACATTTGTGAGGTGATACTTGCAATGAATATGTATTAGCCGGTCCGTCTGTCTCTCTTCTGTCGTGCCTCTCCCCTGGCGGCCTCGTATGGCAACGGTACCTCTCGGGCCTCACGCATGTGTCGCTAGCATTCGCTCTGGCAGCTCCCTAAATAATTTGTGCTCTGTTAGCGGGGTCATTGGATAGAGAAGCTGGCCACTGAATAATTAATCACCAGCTACAATCTGAGCCTGCCCTCTCTTATTTCCTTCTGCTCGGTCTCCTCCGATCACTCCCTCGCTCTCTCCCCCGCTTTTCACTTGCTCACTTCTATTCATTTCAACAGAAATAATTGTAAAGCAATCATGAGTAAGAAAAAAACAACAACAAGAAACAGGACAACATGCTGTTCAAACCAATCAAAACCCAAAGGATCTCTCTCTCTTTCTCTCTTTCTCTCTCTAGCTCTCTCTCTCTCGCTCTCTCTCTCGCTCGCCTGTGTGTTTCAGCGTTGTATGTCTGTTGTTTGGGCGGAAATGGAAACCAAATCCTGCGTAGCTGTGGGGCTTTGTATACCTACCTAATTGCGTTTCATTATTCAGGACACAATGGGAATCCGAGGAGAGTAGATGAAAGGGCTACAGTTGTTCTTGTTAAGGCCGGAGTGTAGCGTGTTGATGTGGCAGTGTTTCAGACGTGCGGAAACAAATGGCGGATCGGTACCTGGCGGCCCGGTCTGCCTCGGAATAAATATTAATGATGACCGTCTTCATTACCACTTGATCAGAAAACTGGAACGCGGGCCGAAATACACACCTGGAGACTGTTCAGCATGTTTGTGTGCTGCTGTAGCTGTGTTTGGAGAGGATTTAACTACTTAATGCCTGGTGTTGTTTCCCTGTCCTTACCTACAGGGTAACTTGTATGTTCTGCTTCAGATACTGAAAATACGGAAAAATAACCAGTGATCGGGTGTCGTGCACTGCAAAAACAGATTCAGTTTAATTATTTATCTGAATGTTGACTGTAATAACCAATATTTTGGTTGCCATAAACCAATAGTAGACCATGTAAATCGGTTGATGCTAAGCTGTTCAGATGCTTGTACAGTCTTTACGCTTTGGGACCAAAAGGTTGCTGGTTTGATTCCCGAACCCGCAGGAAAAATGTGTGGCGACACTGGAAGTGAGAAGCACCTTCTATTCCTCCACCTTCATGGCTGAAGTGTCCTAACCCCCAACTGCTCTCTGGGTGCTACAGTGTGGATGCCCACTGCTCACTTTGGATGGGTTTAAATGCAAAGCCAAATTTTCCATGTGGGATTAATACCCCAAATCAAAATCAAAAGTCTCCATGTTATAACGCATATTATAATCCAACACATCCCCCTTTTTACTGCTTTAGGCAAGTTATATATGATTTTTTTTCCTAACCTGTCCTGTCCAGCATCATAGCAAACCGAATGGCAGTCTGGTTGCTGTGTTGTGCCGAACAAATTTGCTTTTCCATGAGGAGGTTTATGGATATAAGGCTCCTATTGATAATCTGATTCATTTATTTATTTACTGTTGATTTGTGTTATGGAATCTATGGAATCTTGC
>JAOUQZ010000035.1:3714201-3721701 GCA_028564935.1 Neosilurus hyrtlii
TGTGTGTGTGTGTGTGTGTGTGTGTGTGTGTGTGTGTGTGTGTGTGTGTGTGTGTGTGTGTGTGTGTGTGGTTGTTTGTGGTGACAAATCTGGAAGCACTTTAAGACCAGCTATATTTTCTGTTTTGATTAAACAGCTTGTGAGGTTTCTGGTTTTCTGAATGTTTACTAAATGTGAAGCTTTACATGGTTTATCGGAGCACTAAATATATATCATAATGCACATTATAATCAGGCACTGGCTTTTTTGTCACGTTAGATATTACTCAATTGTATAATTTTGTATAATTGAAGGACAAACGAGAAGACAGAAACGATCATCATTCAGTAGCTGGTTTACACATACCCCCCACATTTCCTTTCTTTATTCAGACATAGGATGTTATACACATTTATAAACATAAAATAAAGCACAGGCTTTCAGTCAGAGCGAAATGGCTAATCTACTCCGTGACTGGATTTAATTGATAGAAATTGCACGCATCAAAGGAAAAGCACAGTGAGATTTAATGGGCATAAAATGGAACATTAGCATTTTAAAGAGCTGGATTAAAATATTAATCCAGCCCATTTTCATCCCCTCCGACTCCTCCACCAATGAGAGCCTAATCAGTCCTAATGGAGCTTAAACTGGCTTCTCGTTGGGAATCACTCACACATTCGACTTTTTATTTATTTAATTTTTTTTAGGAAAATAAAGCAAGCAAGAGTTTAATATCCCAAAACATTACATCTCAGATGGCAAGTTTGTGATTAGGATGTTAATAGGTGCTCACTTTGACATGGAAGACAAAATAGCATGGGGTCCCTCTGGGCTCAAAATATCCCCGTATTGAAATTTTAACATTTTGAAACAGTCCAGTTCACAGCAATGAGGTCTTGGGATTTCTGTGTGGAGTTTGCATGTTCTCCCATGCTTGCGTGGGTTTCCTCTGGGTACTCTGGTTTCATTCTACAATCCAGACATGCACATTCAGCTAACTGGTTGTTATAAAATTGCCCCTAAGATGTGAGTATGCATGTGAATGGCTGTGTGTATGTGTGTGTGTTGGCCCTGCAATGGACTGGCGAGCTATTCAAGATGTACCCAACCTTCGCCCACAGTTGGTTGAGATGACCCTTGACTTTGGTAGGATAAAGTAGGTCACCAAATCAGTGAATGAATGAAATGTAGATCAGACCATGGTGTCCATTCCATCCTAACCTGCCATCATGGTCTACATAGACATCTATCTAAAATAGATTAAAATATGCCTCCTTTCCATATAAGCGTCAAAACTGGTTTTGAAGTACATTTGAAGGACATATATTATTGGCACCATGTATTAAAATTAACAAAAATTTATACATGTGTAAAATGAATAAAACATAATGTGTATTGACTGATAGTTTGGGTTAAACATGCAGGATGTGAACGCTGTGTAAGTAATAACTCATGACAGGCCATGTGGTAAAATAAAATTAATCCACATCAGGGTAGCATGATGGGACACAACATGAAGCAAAGTACCACTAACACCCCAACGTGTATTATTTTGCATAACCTCATAGTCTAAAGTGGGTTATTTTGTTTATATAGCAGCAATAATTACAGAGAAAATAATTACAATGCTAAATGTATTGATAAATGAAATTACCTGCATTTTAAAGCCAGCCAAACATGAGCCAATATGGGTTTTATCTCCTGTTATCAGGTAATTTTGACTGAAAACAGAAGTTTCCTGGTAAAATCACCCTGGCTCATGTGATTAGCTTGTCAATATAATCCATGTTTGTCTGTTTACAGTTAACAAAAAATATAAGGCATCTTTGATTCTCATTTACATTTTTTTCTTGCTTCAGCAATTAATTAAAATGCCATGAATTAATTATTAAATATAAACAAATGTGATAAACCTTACCAATTTTTCACTACTCACATTGGCCATGTCTGTGTTGCCGGTCGCCATCTTTTGATTGAAGATAGTTTGGTGTTCTTAATACCACATGGTATGTGCTTTATTTATTTATTGCAGATCACCAGTCACGCTGTTCAGGTTGTACCCCGTTTTCGTCCAGTGTCTGTTGACTGCCCCCTGACCCTGATAGTAGGATTAAGTGTTTCAAAAAATGAATGAAAATTTAAATGATATCAACAAATATCATTTTATTTCCAAGAGAAAGCACTGTGTTTCATGTATATTTGGTATACCGGTTATACAAATAGGCACCTTTAAAAGTTTAACGTTGTGTAAGAAATTGTTTTGCTGGGAGAATTTAGCATTATAATCATGTTACTCCTTCTATACAAATAAATCTGACCTTGTTAAACAGTAATTAAAACAAACAAACAAAAAAAAAATATTTTATTGTGAAGTATCTGCCAGGTAAGTCCTTGTGTATTTTACTTTAGAAACAATAACATATTAGAATAAGCTTATTAATTTATAACTTTCTTTTTATAACATGTTGCGAGGGCTACTGTCCACACCGAGCTATGTCCAGATTTCAACCAGATGGTAGTAAAAGGTTTAATTTTACCACAAAATATTTTTAACCGTTTTACAGTGATAATTGCTGAAATCCTGGAGTGTTCCTTGGATACTTCAGCAACACTTGGATCATTTCCTGTAATGTCTTATCGAGACACAAGGGTGAGGAGTTTTGTCTTCTGGGAGGAGCTTGGAGTAGAACTGCTGCTCTTCTTGAGAGGAGCCAGTTGAGGTGGCTCAGGCATCTGATTAGAATGCCTCCCAAACGCCTCCATGGAGTGGTGTTTTGGACATGTCCAACTGGGAAGAGACCCAGAACACGCTGGAGGGACTATGTCTCTCGGCCGGTCTGGGAACGCCTCGGCTTTCCCCAGAATTTCAATTCTAAGTTTTATGCATATAAATTGCTCTCTAAATAATTCTTGCCACTCATTTGAGTCTGAAATATAGAGTTCTTATATTAACCTTTCGGCACAGTTTAGTCCAGGAAACCTGTTTATAGTTCTGTCCTGTTTGTGATGAAGAATGAAAGGTTAGATATTTACAGTAGTATGTACACAAGGAATTGCAGCACAAAACTAGACTTGATGTAACAGCAATAGAGGAATACAGTGAAAGCTGTCACTATGGCTGATCTTCTGATTGGTTTTACTCAAATAAAAAGACTTCTATGAACGTGCTGACGTAAACTGACGAAAGAAGTGAAACGAACGGCACGATAAAACAAAGAAAGCTACAAAAAGTACTTGAAAAGTGCACGCGAAGGCGAGTGTAGTGCTGCCACGACGTTCTATCGGATGAAACTTAAAGTTTGACGACTCGTTAAGCTGATGGCTGAGCACGACATACATACCTTCCGTACTCGTAAGCAGTGGTGGACGATGCCGTGAGACAGAGTGTGTGGCCATACAGGGAAATGAATTTGATGGTAACATGGATGACAGCCAGACTCAGTTTCAGTGCTATTCAGTTCAGTTCTACACTCATGATACTAAAAGATTTTAAACGTTCTACAGGGTAGAAAATCCATGTTCCCAGAAATTTTATAGAAATCCATAACAGATACATGACAGATATAATATTCTATAGAACATTTTTTTACCCTAAAGGAAATTTCTATCAAATTCCATATCAAAGTTCTATAGAATATTTTCTTTCTAAAGAAATCTCTATAGAATAAGTTTAATGTTAGACCTTTTCTATAGAATTTCTATAGAAGTGGTCTGTTAGTTCTACAGAGAAAGTCTATTCTAAAAAAATTATAAAGGGTTTCTATAGAGCTCTATAGGAATTCTATAGATTCTTTTTTGCAGGGTCTGTGGAGTTTGCATGTTGTTCCCGTGCTCACGTGGGTTTCTTTCAGGTACTCCAGTTTCCTCCCACAGTCCAAAGGCATGCACATTAGGCTAACTGGCTGTTTGAAATTGCCCCTAGGTGTGAGTATGGGTGTCTGTGTCTGGCATGCAATGGTGTGGCGAACTGCTCAGGGTGTACCTCACCTTCACCCACGGTCGGCTCCGGTGATAGGCACCAGCCAAACGGTTCAACAGATGAGTGAGATGAGTGAGGCAAGCTGTTTATAGTAAAATTATTCTATATTTTAATGCATTTGTCAGTGTGAGTGCAAAAACATTTAAAGTACATTACTGCAGATTTAGCTTTAGTCTTGTTTTCCGAGTCTGACAAGTGTCACATTGCTTCCTGCCACATTGATGTCTTTGCTGTTTAAATAAATGTGCAGTAAATCCGTATCCTTATGGCTGAAGTTATGTGAAACATTCATGCACAAGGTTGATGGGTTTACATAAGAAGTCTATAGAAGGTGTATTTGTGTGAAAAGCCTGAACAAAGAACCCTGATGCAATCAGAGGGTGATTTTTATACCTTGAGTCAGATATTGTCTATGAATGGTTGCGCAAATGAAATAAGTCTGCACTGTCATCACTCACACACTCATCCGCTCACATACACACTCACACATACACACCGAGAGACGTGCTGAATGTTTGATGAGCAGGCAGGTGAAGCTTAGCAGGAAGATCAGTAGTATAACAGAAAGATGAAGCTCATGGATCATCGCATTGCCGGTAATGAGGGAAGGACGTCTACGTCTAGTACCGTGGAGTCCCCGAGGAGCTAAATATTCTCTTTTATGTATGGGGGGACAGACACACACACGTCAAAGCAAACGCCACACATAATGTACGTCTTCAAAAAGAGATGACAGCCGGAGACGATGCTGTCCTAAAGAAGAATCACGCAAAAAAAAGGCAGGATAAAAAAAAAAAACACAGGAGGCTCTTTCCTCCCCTTCTAACATGACAATAAACAGACACAGGTTCTGCATAGAGGGTTGACTTGAGTATGCACCGTCAGATGGAATAATGCGATAGGAGACACTAGCCATATACTTTGTCTTTCACCTGCATGTTAATAGTTTATACCCATTTCTCTTCCTGCGTCTCTCTGCACCATTACTCTGAAGACAAGGCTTTGCACTCAGCCCAATACAGGAATATTAGATTATACAGATTGCGGAGATCATAACACTTTCCTGAATTAATAAACAACAGTCTTTGGCTTTTCCTCTTATTTTTTATTAATTGGATGTATAGTGTACGGATTGTTTTTTCATCTGAAAGCACTGTCGAGAAGGTATTCTGGCTGAAGAAAGATGTGTACAGGGTTTATGGGAAAGAAATGAAAGACAGATTGAATAAGGAGCCGACCACTATCAGGGGGTGATGCATCATGAGGAACAATTTACCAATTTAATGTCTTGATCTCTCTCTCTCTCTCTATATATATATATATATATATATATACATTTGGGTGTGCAGTTTGCATGTACTCACCGAGGGCCTCCTCTGTATACTCTGGTTTCCTCCCACACTCCATGGACATGCAAATAAGATCAACTGGTTACTCTGTATTACCCATATTTGTGAATGTGAGAGTGATTGGTTGTTTGTGCAATAGGCTAACGGCCTGTTCAGGGTGTAACCCCACCTCTCACATGAAGTCAGCCGGGATTGGCTCCAGCCTCCCTTGCAGCACTAATAGATAAATAGTACAGATAATGGATGTTCCTTCTTTATAACAGACCAATTAATTGAAAGAAGAAAAAAAAACGTTGCATTTTTTTACATTTGAATTTCATAAGAATTAGGAGGGTGAATGTAAAGGGAGCCGATTATTATCACGAAATAAACTCCTTCAGGGTGATGCAAAACTGCATATATTTACGCATGCACGCACAAACACAAACACAAACACATTCACACAGCTACTAATTGACTCATTTGCACAACCGCTTAATCGCACCAGGGTTGCGGGGAGGCTAGAGCCTATCTCAGCCAACAGTGGCTGAAGGAGGGATACGCCCTGAAAAGCTTGCCAAATTATCGCAGAGCCAAAACACACAACGGTTCTCACTCACACTCACACCTAGGGGCAAATTGGAACAGCCTGTCAGGCTACTGTACATGCTGCCCTGTGCTTGTTTTTGAGTTTTTTTTTTTTACTCTTAAAAAGCCATCAAATCAAAACACACTGAACCTTGTGATCCGACATGATGCCACAGACAATAAACTTCATTTTATTTTCATACTTTTCACACAAATGCACATTTAATTCTCAAGATTTGTGATCACACATCCCTTTGTTCTGTTTTAGGGCTTTTCCTGATTTTCTGTGACACTTCACTTGATACCTCACAGTAAACAGATTGAGAGTTTCAATAACTAAGATTTATTTATCTTTGAGTGAGTATAAACTGATTGTTTTTAGTGTGTGATGGCATGGTGGCATAGTTGTTTCCCGTGCTTATGTGGGTATCATCCGTGTACTCCGGTTTCCTCCCACATGCCAAAGACATTCCCATTAGGTTAAATCGTGGTTCCAAACTGCCTTTAGGTGTGAGTTTGAGTGTGAATGGTTGCATGTGTATGTGTTGGTCCTGCTGTGGAGGTTTTCAGGTTGTACCCCACCTTCGTCCTAGGTCAGCTGATATAGGCTCCTGTCTTTCCGCATCGTAGGATAAAGCGGTTTAGTAAACGAATGAATAATTGTTTTAAGAGGGCTTAGAAACAATTTGTTAGTAATTTTGTTTGCTTTGAACAGGAATAATATTTGACACACACCCCACTTTAATTGAAAACCGTTTAGAACAAAACAATACAAGTGATCACGTCAATTTGTAAACAATAAAATACTCACTTAGAATTTATTACCAAACCTTAGACGAACGTGTTAGCAAGTTTATCACGAGGCACTCGTTACAAATAATGTTCTGATTCAAAATCTCTGATACAACTTTTAAAGGTATGTTTTTGAAAATCAGGTTTCCATTCTGAAAGATTTTCCTTTCCACTACTCAGCTCAGACCCCTCTCCCAGACCCCACCCATATTCACAAATCCCCACCCCCAATAAGTGACATTTGTATAGAATGTCTACAAAACGTATAGTAATAACTTTTACATGGAGCCTGAGTTTTTGCTGGCATTGGGGTTTTTTTTGTTTGAAACTTTACGCAAAAAGGGGCAGCTGTGGCTTAATTGTTAGAGAAGCGGCTTTGGGGCCTTAAGGTTGCAGGTTCGATTCCTGGACCAGCAATAAAAATAACCAGCTGCACCTTCCCTTCCTCCACCTTCATGGCTGAAGTGCCCTTGAGCAAGGCACCGAACCCCCAACTGCTCTCCGTTTGCCCCAGTGTGTATTAGTCCACTGCTCCACATGTTTGTGCTCTCAGTGCGCACTCAGTGTTTACATGGGTGTGCTCACTTTGGATGGGTTAAATGCAGAGCCAAAAGGTTCTTTAATATTTTTTTGCTTGGTTGAGGTTTGCACTCTCAGAGTGCCCTTCTAGTTTTAATCATGTTTTGAATATTGTCTGTGGTATATTAAATATAGTGGTATAGCGGTTAGCACGTCTGCCTCACAGTAAGAAGGTCCTGAGTTTGAGTCCAGGGCTGGAAGTTTGTGTGTGGAGTTTGCATGTTCTCTCATCAAATAAGTTTAAACAAAATT
>JAOUQZ010000035.1:3724201-3726495 GCA_028564935.1 Neosilurus hyrtlii
TTGCAGTGCATTCATTTTTATTGCAGAGAACAGACTTTGCATGATGTTAAACAAAACTGAAAGGCCATGCCAGTAGAGACATGGACAGGTGGTGTGTGTGTGTGTGTGTGTGTGTGTGGGTGTGTGGGTGTGTGAGCGTGTGTGCAAATGCCGTTCGAAGAAGACAATTGCTCTCTTTATTTTGCCAACTTTCCCACCATGACCCCTCTCATGCATACAGACAGACACGGGTAAACAAGCCGTACACCTTGTCACGAACTCGCTACCCCAAATCAACGCTAATCAGTATCATCGTATTCATCATCATCATTACAATTATTAGCCTTGTCACTACTGCCACCATAACAAACCCGATTTCTCACCTTCTCCCTCCCGTCCCCAGCTCATCTCCATATTTATAATATTCACGGCGCAGGAGGAGTATTCTAATGAGGTCGATGGCTGTTCCTGGCGCCTGACAGCGCGGTTTGGTCACATCCCGCTGTTCATGTCTCAGGTGCGAATCCTTCATTTAGGTCCGATTAGCGTGACGCTTGCCTTGCACGTGTCACTTCCTTTCCTCTTCACAATTTAGTCCAGGCGGAGACGGCTGCGGCGGCCAGGGCCTCATCGGTGGATCAGGAGCGGCCGTTGGCGCTACTACTACTACCTCAACGCAACTCATTTGTAAACCTGTGCTTGTCATGGATTGCTATCAGTGTGTGTAAATCACCAGGGCCTTAAAGGATGCAGCTGTGTGAACCAACGCCTGTTATGTCCAATTAGACTTCCAGGAACTCTGATCAGTGCTGTACCTAACTCACACATAGCCTAGTTAACACACACACACACACACACACACACACACACACACATACACACACACACACACACACACACACAGGAATACTATTATTTGCATGTTGTGGGGTCAGTGGACCCCTCCAGACCTGCTGTCAGTGAAAATGCTTACATTATAATCCTGAACATGCATGCAAACGAAGCAGAGAGTTTGGTTTGATATGAACAGGATCGAACACTCGTCTTGACAGTTCCTGTTCTCACAGTGCTGGCTGTCAGGAATGAGAACTGACAACACATACACATACACACACACACACACACACACACACACACACACACACACACACAAATGCGCACACGATAAGAACACACAAAATAAACCGAGAAACCCAAAGGATTTTGACATTTTAAAATTTATATTATTGAATTATTTATCTTAATCTAAATATCTATCTTCCTATCTATTTATCTGTCTGTCTGTCTAGCTACCTATCTGTCTATCTAGTGTCAGTCAAAAGTATAGACTTAATTACTTATGTGTCCAAACTTGTGACTGGTATTTATTTTTATAAGAACAAAGGTCATCACTGTACCAGAACTCACATACTGAAATCACTGAACTCCAAAAATTTCAAATGATTAGTTATTTTTTGTTTTATTCATTTTCTGAAGCGCTTAATCCTAAGTAGGGTCAGGGGCAGGCTGGCGCCCCTCTCAGCCGACTCTGGGCCAGGACAGAGTACCCTCTGGACAGCTTGCCAGGCCATCGCAGGGCAGAAACCTGCTGACGGCAATCCAATGGCCTCCTCTTTACGAAAGTCAGCAATGGTTCTTTTACATGCCTCTCACCACAGACCGTGAGAGACATGGCCAGCCCTTGAAAACCCAGTTACCTCTAGCCCGGTGATAGAGGGGCTTGAACCCCCGACCTTCAGATCAGTAATCCAGCACCCTACCACCAGGCCACCACTGTCCCACTCATATACTTAAAAAGTGTTATTTATAAATGTATTTTATATCTATACATGTATTCAATGTACAATAACTGGGTTAACATAACATCAGATAACTTGGTTGTTGCCCAAGTTCCTGATTTCCCAAATTCCAAGTTGATGACTGGTATAGTGAACCCACGTATGTTATGTGTACTTGTACACACGCATACTCTCTCTAAAAATAAGACAAAAGTTAACTTCTTTTTTTTTTTTAATTTTATAATTAGATCCCAGTGTTCAACCTATTGGAAAATTCCTGTCTGTATGTACATTTAATAACTTTATTTTAGTACACTGGTACTGTGTGTATATAGATTTCCGTCTTCAAGTAAGACAGAGCATGCATGTGTCCCATACCCAAAACCTGCACTCTCATCACAAGTTTGCCTGCAAAGAGTTTTTCAGAGTTACGGGTACAGTGGAAGTGTGTCCAAACTGATGACTGCCAGTGTGTGTGTGTGTGTGTGTGTGTGTGTGTGTGTGTGTGTGTGTGTGTGTGTGTGTGTATGTATGTAT
>JAOUQZ010000035.1:3753324-3763757 GCA_028564935.1 Neosilurus hyrtlii
ACACACACACACACACACACACACACAAACATATATATATATATATATATATATATATATATATATGTATATGTATATATATTTACATATTTTCTACAGTAAAGCATGGTGGTGGTAGCATCCTGTTGAACATCACACTTGTTTCTGGCAAGTAATTAAGACTCAAGTATGAGTGTGAGTTACATGACTATGGTAACTCTTACATACTGTATTGTGTACCAGTGGCAGGGGCAGTGGTGGCTTAGTGGTTAAGGCTCTGGGCTTGTAATCAGAAGGTTAGAGGGTCATGCCCCAGTACAACCAAGCTGCCGCTGCTGGACCCTTTAGCAAAGCCTTTAACTATCAATAGCTCAGTTGTATAAATAAATGTAAATTATCCTGAATAAGGGTGTCTTCCAAATGCCATAAACGTAAACGCAATACCACTGGATACTATATGGAATAGTATGTAGTATAGAATATGTATGCTGTTCACTGTTTGCAAGTATGCTATTATACATGCCATTTTTTATGGTCTGTCTCTTTCCTGTCTGTGCAATACTTCTCAATCTCTCTCTCTCTCTCTATCTCACTGTCTGTCTTTTTCTCCCTCTGTTGAAAAGTTCAGTCTGTGCGGTTGGAGCTGTGTTAAATCTGGCGGATGTGGCCATGGTGGCCGTGTCCCTCACTTGTTCCTGGCATGTTTGTTTTGACAGTCGCCTGTGACACAGATGACAGACGTTTTTTCCAGCTCTGTTTTAACGCTTAAACACATTTGGTTGCCACACAAATACATTCCTCAGTGTGTAAATGTGGCACGCAGAATCATGAAAAAAGGACAAGAACTAAAAAACCCCACACTGAGCACAAAAACTTGCATCTAGGCGAAAAAAATTAATAAATTAGCTAGGAATTCAATTTCAGCAAGATATACAGTAATTCTAAGTTAATATACAACAATCAGCCATAATATTAACACCATCTAAGTGGCCAGCAGTGAGGAAACCCCATATACAACAACAGTAGCTCTTCTATAGGAACAGAGGAGACATACTAGCCTTCGCTCCCCATGTGCATCAGTGAGACTTGGGTACCCATGACATTGTAGGATAATATAGTAGAAGAAATTATTAAAATAAGGAAGAAATAGAAAACTTTTTAAAGGCTTGTGCAAAAAGTTTTATATTTTATGAATGCACACTTTTTGGAAATTAATGAAGTATGATGGTATTTTAATAATTAATCATTTTTATAGTAAGGATGCACAAATCTGCTTCTCTGATCAATGCTCACCTTGCCTGGCCTGTCAATTCAGGTGGATGGCTAATTTTGGGTTAATTTAGGGTTAATAATTAACCCTGTTTTAAAGATTCCTCATAACTAATACACTCAACATACCTGACCTGTCTGATGTGTTCCTTGGGCTTCATGATGCTGTTTGTTCACTAATGTTCTCTAACAATCCTCCAAGGCTTTGCACCACACAAGCTAAGCCCTATTGATAAGAATAAAGCATAATCATCAAGTTGCTTTTAAAACGTCAAGAAAAGTCTATAGTGTCCGTCTGTCCGTCCCTCCGGTGTATGTGTACACATGAGAACCCTGCGGTGATATTTCTCATGCCGGTATATAACCATCATAATGGGAATGAATGACTGAGTGATGGTAACTTCTTCTAAACTTGTTGTTACTTGTGTCAACCATAAAACAAATTTTTTAAATTTATATATTTTTAAATAGAATAAAATACAAATTTTGAATAAAATAAAATACACTTTTTAAATAAATTAAAATACACTTTTTTTTAAAAAACACAAAAAGAATTCTATGTAGTAGTATGCAGTAGGTACCTTCGGGGGTTTTTTTAGCTGGCAAAATAAACCATTACTGCTACGCAATGCATTACTCATTTGAATAGAAAGGTTTTTAACCCATTCACATTGAGGAAGCGTGTGACGTTTCTGGCGTGTATATCACAGCTTACAGAAGTAAACCTATCCAGCAGAATGGCTTCTCGCAACCCGGTGGTGATATTGGCTTTCCATTAAAGAAATCTTATCTCAATAGTGTAACACTTTCAGACAATATAAAAACTTTGGGGAGGGGGTGATCATAACGTGATGGTTACTTAACCTTACGTCATTGATGGTGGTATATATTGAAAGCCATGAATCGTTTTCCTTCTACTTCATAATTATCCGCCACTTTGTGTTGGTCTATGACAAAATATCCCCCAAAAATGCATTTACTTTTGAGATTATAACATGACAAAATGTGGAAAAGTTCAAGGGGTATGAATACTATTGCAAGCCACTGTACACATCAACCATCTTATATTTAAATTACATTACTGTATTAATGTAAGTACACTCTCCATACATGGTCTTTATTCGTTCTGGACAAATCCTCTTTACCGTAACACTTCTGTTAATGCAGCAGGACTGAAGCGAAGATAAGATACCGTAGCACAGGCGCTCACATTTCCAGCTGCTACAGCACTAAAGCCCAAATTAACTACCGTGCCTGTGTTAATTGCTTCCAGCTTAATGTGCTTCTCGAATGTGTTCCTCTCTGCCCCATCGCAGGCTGAGAATGGCAGGATGGTGAGATCCAGAGCTGGCAGATATGACGGATTCTTCTTTTTCTTCTGCTATCTCGCTATTTTAGTCATCCCAAGCATGAGTGGATATAAGTGAGCCTGGTGGAAAATAACCGAAATGGTGACATTAGGCACCTGTTCCTAAAGCACAGCGTCTCTGAAACGAGCTGTAATTATTGCCGGATATTAAACTCTGCATTAAGCAGGTGTCATTTTACAGAATAATCATCTGTCTCCAGTACGCTACGAGATCTCCTTTTAAACAGCACTGGAGGAAAGACAAGAAAAGGAGAGAATGAAAGTACAAACTCTCACTTTTCTTTTCTTTTCTTCTTTTCTTTCTGTCTTTTTTCTATCCATCTGCCGAAGACAGGCTGTATGTCATTGAATATTCTCTGTGACTGAATGTGTTTCCAGTGATATCCACTTATCCTGAGGTGAATAATTGTTATAGCATATATTACACAGGACCATAAGCAACAAAAAAGTACACTACAATGTGATTTTTATGCCTTATTTTTTCAAATCATGATGAATGATTAAATCAAGATGTTTATTGTTTATTTTTACATATTTTAACCATGACAAAGGCAGGTCATGCATTGGTGCATAAGCACTGTGTAATGCCATGTTTGTAAACTCATTTAAAGCTTTAGTATATACTACAGACACTACACAGACACAGGCGACACCATGGTGAAGTGATTAAATCATCCACCTCACAGCTAGAAGAGTCCGGGGCTTGGTGAGGGTGTTTCTTTGTGGAGTCTGCATCTGTTCTCCCTGTGCTTGAGTGGGTTTCCTCTGGATACTCCGGTTTCCTCCTACAGTCCAAAGGCTTGCACATTAGGCTTATTGGTTGCTCCAAATTGCTCCTCGGAGTGTGAATGGTTGTGTGTGTTGACCCTGTGATGGTCCGGCAAGCTGTTCAGGGTGTACCCTGCTTCCGCCCAGTGTCGGCCAACATGGGCTCCATCTTCCCAGCAACACTAGTAGGATTAGAGTACACAGAGAGTGAGAGTACACAGAAACATAAGTATAGTGAACTGAAACAAAACTTTTATGGTTTGTATTTCCATGTTTAAAATGTGTCGAACCCGCCTTCTACAAATGACCATGACAAATATTTTTGATTCGAGAACTATCCGTTCAGGACAATGCCTGTTATCCCCAGATAGCAAACCAATCAGATCGCACCCTTCCCATCAAGTAAGAGATTTTCCACTACTCAAACCCTCTTTACTGTAAAATCTTTTCGTACGAATTTGAGACCATGTTGTTTTAATTCTCGTTAATTAAACCTTCACAAACGGATCCGCTTTGATTTTTAAAGACAGTGTGTAGGTGTGTGTACGAGTGCACGTGTGCTGTCCCCTTTATGTACCCAACTTTACATCCCCTAGGCTTCAGCAGGCAGTAATTGATGCTGTAAAACATTAATATGAACCAGATGAAGAAGGAAGGGATTTCTGGGATCTCCGTTTTATGGATAATTTGAGGTTATTTACACGGGATAAATGAGACTGGAAGGAACCGCAGGCCAAGCTGTACAGGACACACCACACAGGCAAACTGCAACACACACCCATGTTCCTGCATTCATTTGAAATCTGTGTTAAACAGTCATTTCATTTTAAGAGTATTTGAACAGGATGGGTTTCCTCCGGGTACTCTAGTTTTCTCCCACAGTCCAAAGACATGCTCATTAGGCTAACTGGCTGCTCCAAATTGCTCCTAGGTATGAGTGTGCGTGTGACTGTGAATGGTTGTGTGGGTGTTGGCCCTGTGAAGGTCTGGTGAGTTGTTCAGGGTGTATCTTGCCTTCCCCCAGTGTTCGCTGACATAGGCTTCAGCCTTCCAGCAACCATAGTAGGATTAAGAGGTTCAGCAAATGAGTAAATGAGTGGGTAAGAGTGAACTAGCAACTAGTAGCCATGCTAGTAACAGTAAGCTTCCCATCAGGCTGCATTATGCCTTTATGGCATGGATTACTTTCCTTTAACACCATACCATGTTGTGTCTTAGTTCTTACTGTGGGACTGTGGGAGGAAACCTGTGTACCCAGAGGAAACCCACACTGCACATTGGGGAACATGCACACAGAAATGCCCTCACTGAGCCCAGGAGTCGAACCCTCTTGCTGTGAGGCAGACGTGCTAACAACTGTACAACTGTGCCGCCCACACTTACTGTAGTTCCACTCTTAGTTAGTATTTTTAAAAACTACACTGCTACGTACTGCACTGCTATATGGCCGAAGGTTTTGGCAGACCTGACTATCTTACCCACACGTAGTTGTTCCCAAAACTGTTGTAGCAAACTGCACAAGCACACCATTGTATAAAAAGTGTTTGTGTACTGTAGCATTATGATTTCTCTTCACTGGAACTAAGAGACCTGGCCTGTCCCACAATGCCCCTGTGTACAGACTGAGCTTGTGCAAAGACATGTGTCAAGGTCAGAGAGGAAGAATGTCAGTGCTGTACAGGCAGTACAGAGCCTTGATCTCAACTCCACTGAGCACATTTTGGGATAAACTTGAACGTCAGCTGCACTCCATGACTCTACCTGACTTCACTAATGCTCATGCGATTGATAAACCAGAATCCCCATAGCCACACCCTAAAATCTAGTGACACCCTAAAATGAGTGGAGGAAAGCACGAGTGTGGTCAGGAGTCCACATACTTTTGATCATAAAGTGTATATTGCTTTCGTTTTGTTTTACATCCTTGTCATTATTACTTATTCCAGGTCTTCACCACCCCCACTGGCTTCTGTTCCATTGCTGACCATTAGATGGCTGACTTGTTCAACAAACCCATTGTTTCTAGCACTAAAGCCACTCTACTGTACCTGTGGCTGTATGCGCCATTGGTTGAGAGTGGATACAGATGTTGTGCATATCTATCTATCTATCTATCTAAAAATATATATATATAGATCGATAGATAGAGTGTGTGCAGGAACTGAGACCAAATAATGTGTGCTACGCTAGGAGTTTCCAGAAAAAAAACATAGGACATAAAACATTTACTTGCGGAAATCAGACCATGATGGACATATAAATTATCACAATAGAAAATTCATTCATTCATTTGCTGAATCGCTTAATCCTACTAAGGTCGTGTGGTGGCTGGAGCCTGTCTCAGCCTGAATAGCTTGCCAGACCATTCCAGGGCTAACACAGCGACAGCTATGTACACTCACACTTACACGCACTCCTAGGGGCAATTTGGAACAGCCAATGAACCTAATGTGCATGTCTTTGGACTGTATGAGGAAACCGGAGTACATGGAGGAAACCCACGGAAAAACGGGGAGAACATGCTCCACATAAAAATGCCTTCGCTGAGCACAGGACCTTCTTGCTGTGCGGCGGACATGCTAGTCACTACACCACCGTGCCACCTAATACAGCATTTCAAATTTATGAAAAAAAAAATTGAACAAGACCACTTTGAGAGTGCAAACCTCTACAAAGTAAAAAAAAAAAAACACAAAAAAACCCAGAAAGAACATAGTGCTCCCAGTTGGACTTGCTGAAATAGCACACTTCCAAATAATTGTCCTATCTCATAATATTCAAGAATCCTTTAAAAAAAATTCCTGGATCCAGATTTCTTTGTCCAAAGAATTTCTGATAGAAATCCTTAGAAATCCTCAGGCTTTTCAGAGCTCTTTTTTCTTACAAAAACATATCATATATGTAAATAAATAAATATGTGACATGACCAATCAAAAATTCATAAATAAAAATAGAACACAGGGGTCCAGAAGCTCCCGCTGAAAGGACCATTTCATAACATGCCAATATAGAACAAGCATGGCAAGTTTGAAAGCCCTGGCTTCAGCACAGCAAGTAAATGTCCGGAAATCTAATATACAGTTTTGCCTCTGTGACCTTCAAAAATAGGTCAAGGTCACCCACGCACAAACTCATCCTAGCACTCATAGTAGTGAGCCAGCATGCTAAGCTTCAGTGCACGGCAAGTAGAGGTCCAGAAACTAAAATGTGACGGAGAGACGGACAGACGGATGCATTCCTATAGCTTCTGAGCCACTTTGTGGGCGGGAGCTAAAAAAGGTAGCAGCTCGTAATTGAATGCATTATAATAGCTAAACATATCAAAATGCTAACTATAGTTCAGATGTGCCTCGCAGAAACTTCCATGAAAGAAAACTGATAGAAGACAGACGTCTGGCGATTGGATCAAAAGCAGACTGCAGTCAATATGTCTGATTATCGGATGGTTTTGGACTCTGAGTCAATGCTTCACACTTCTAGCTGTCGTTTAAATTGCAAAGGAGAATGATAACAAGGAATCGCTGGTAACATGAATCTCAGCACAGATGTTATGAATAAATAAACATGGACGCTGCTGGGGTTTTTTGTCTGTCTTTCTTAATGCATGTGCTTTTAAGATGCATATTGCGTCATGCATAATACATTTTCGGTGACATCCTGCATCCACGATGAATGATTGAAAAAATCACATATGCACCAAAACACCCCATCTGAAGAAGAAGAAGAAGAAAGAGAGAAACACATATACATCGAGTCGGCGCTTAGTCGTCATCAGCAGAGCTGGATTTTCAAATTTGCTTATGCAAACAAAAAAATTTTCGATTTTTCTTTTGAAGTGACTAAATTATTACACCAGCATCTGAAAGATTGTAATTTCAGACTGCCGATAGCCCCCACCCACCCCACCCACCGTCATTTGAGTGTGGAAATGATTAAATCAATTTACGTTGATTTAGTATTTACTGCTTACGCGGCTGGAGTCATTTGTAATTAGCTTATTGCTTTTGATGTGATGTAATTCGATGAGAGGTTTTGAAGGGGACCAACAGCCTGTGAGAGACTCAGAGGGAGAGAGAGAGAGAGGGAGAGAGACAGAGAGAGAGAAATTCAGGCGCCAGCCTTACTGGGCTTTTGGTCATCCCTTTGTTCGGGACCAGTCGGAGGTGAAGAGGTGGGTTCTACCTGAGTAACGGAGGATAGAAGGAGAGAAAGAGGATCTGAGTGCTGGGTTATGGGCGCTCTCGGGCTAGGGAAGGACCACCCAAACGTCTGGCGTCAACCCTCCGCAAGTGCTCATTACACCCCCAAAGTCTTTCTCCATCCCTCCTGTTACCTCATACGTGCACACAATTACCTCTAAGAGTGGGTTACCACTGTCCCCTCCCTCTCCCTCACTCTCTCTGTCTGTCTCACTCTCTCTCTCTTGCTCTCACTCTTTCAACTTGGAGGCCTGGCCTGTGTTATTGCCTTGATTGATGTAGGTGGCCATAGTTCTGAGGTTAGAGGGGTAGAGGTGAGGGTTAGTAGTGTGTCCTGTATGGAAAGAGCTACCTGAGGGTATCAGGTGACCTGAGAGAGAGAGAGAGAGAGAGAGAGAGAAAGAGAGAGAAAGAAATGGTCTGATCAGATCTTTGGAAAAGAGGAGCATTATGTTTACTGTACAAATATTCTTTCAGGTAAAAATTTTATGATTGCCACATTTAGTTTTTTTTTTTTAGCTCTAAAAATTGGGTGTTGAAACTTGAAGGTCATGGGTCCAAAGTTCCCAAAAAAGTTCTTACCTTTCTGAGAAGCTTCCTGTGGTAAAAATCTGTTAAAAGGATCTGCTTTTAATGGGTGATCACACTAGAGGTGCGACTTTTTAGCGATTTTTTTTCTGAATTTTTAAATTCTCATTATTTTGCGACGTCAAATGCAAGTGAATAATTTGCAGCTTAAATATGTATAAATCGTGTGAAAGTTGTGAGCAACAATTTGCGACTGATTTGCAGATGTTTGGCAAAAAAAGCAAATCTCCTGTCATACGTCATGTCATGTACTCATTTTGTTTTCAAACTCTTTTTATTTGTGCGTTATTAATGCGAACACAATGCGAATAAAACACAATTTATGACAAAATACACAGAATATGGTGGATGCCAGCAAGTCTCAAACTTTCCGTGTGGAAGTCTCCAAGTTGATTTTCCTTGCGAATGAAAAAGGAGTAATTTGTGAGCAAAACGACAACTTTGCGGCCTTGTTACGACATGTGCGAACTGTTTGATAAGTGTTTGAAACTACTACTACGTCAGAGCCTCGTTTTGTAACATTTGTGGAAATTTCAAACGTGTGAAATGTTTTGCGATGAGTTCTCGATCCAGGCGACCAAAATACGATGCCACGAGGCAAATCTGAGAATGAAAAGTGACAGCCGCAAATTGCCATTTGTGTCAGTCACTTTTCTATCGCACCTCTACTGTGATCACCTGCAAAAGATATTTTCACAACAGGAACCATCTCAGGAACCCAGCAGCTTTTCTGAAGCTTACAAACTTTGGAACCTTGGCTGCATTTTCTTAACAGCAATCCTTGAAGAAATTAAAGTATTTAACCCAGGAAAAGAAACCCAGGAGCGTTGCAGATTTCTGTTATGGGAACTGTTTCAAAAACTCAGGGAGTTTGCCTGCGTTTTCCTCACTGGAACCATTTAAGAAAGTTTAGATATTCATTTCCACAGCAGTAAACTTTTCTGGAACTGGGAGCTTTGTATATCACCAAATTGCGAAGGTTGGAGAATGTTGGTGAATTGACTTTGCCAAAAATTCCTATTCTCGAGTATTTGCCATGTACTCTGAATGTTCCCCATGGTTTGCCAACTCTCCCAAAATAAAAGCTATGCTCCAAGCTGTCCTCAAACACTCCTAAACTATTCTCTCAGGTCGCTATCCCCAGGTAAATCCAGGTGAATGTCTCCTGAATTAACCAAAAAAGAAATAAATAATATTTAATAATAAATAATAATAATATCGAGAACAATTAGCAAAAAGTTAGCAATGTGCAGAATTGTTTGGGGACAGTTTGGAGAAGCTTTAAAAAATTGACCCACTGTACAATTGTAACATTGTAACAGTTTATTTGGCAGATATTTTGGAAGTTCATGATGAGAATTTGGAGAATAGTTTGCAAGCTGAATGTCTCCGTAATATTCCCAACCATTTGCTGCAGTAACATTTCGCAGAAAAAAAAACAAAAACAAAAAACAACAACAACAACAACAAAAAACAACAACAACAACAACAAAAAAACATTTGAGAAATATTAGTATTTGGTGAGATACCCCCTGAAGAAATCTTTAAGAAAATTGTGTACATTTTTTCATGTATTTTAGGTGCATTTCTACCAAGAAAGTAGAATAGGTAATTGAGTTTGGGTGAAACTCATCTAGAAACTCTTTTCCTTTAAAATAAATCTTGCTTGCCAATAAATAAATCTTGCTTGCTAAAAATAATGATAATAATGATAATAATAATAATAATAATAATAATAATATTCAACTGCTGCGATGGCCTGGCAACTGTCCAGGGTGTACCCCGCCCTCGCCCAGAGTCGGCTGAGATGGGCACCAGCCTCCCCATGACCCTAATTAGGAATAAGCGTTTCAGAAAATAATTGAATGAATGAATAATATTCAACTGTACCCTTTCATCATACATCAAGGATATTGCATAATGATGCTCATATCTACCTATTGATCTATCTATCTATCTATTAAAAAATTTTATAAAGGTGGTTAGAGCACAATAATTCCTTAAAAGGTTAAGGGACTTTGGTGGAACCCTCAGGAATAGTGTTTGCAAACTGCAGAATGTGACCATAGTTAATTTTAGCATGGTTCCTCTGACGGTCAGAAAGAAAAACAATACACTACAGCTTTTACACACTTTCAAGTACTGCATGTTATTTGATAGATACCTCTATTTCATACAGCCATTCACTCACATGCACACACACACACACACACACACACACACACACACACACACACACACACACACACACACACACACAC
>JAOUQZ010000035.1:3767258-3778474 GCA_028564935.1 Neosilurus hyrtlii
ACACACACACACACACACACACACACACACACACACACACACACATAAACACACACACACACACACACACACACACAAACACACAATATCTGTGAATCTGATCGTATGGCCATGGGCAAGTTAGAAAAGTGGTCCGATGTCCAGGCTGTCAGAAAGTGAAATGACAGATCAGACAGAAAGCATGTGCTTTAGGTGAAGTCTTCAGCGTGTACACTTCAACCGCTATTGCTTACTTATTTTTCTATCTCTCAGTCCTCTCGGATTCTTTCTTTTTTTTTTTGTCTCACACATCCATCTCTGTATCTGTCACATTCTTTCTTTCTGTTATTACTAGTGCAGCACACAAGGTCTGCCTGCTGATATGACTGTGTTGCTATGATATATCATATATTCATAGATATACTGTAGAAAATTGCAAGCTACTTCCGAGAGAAAACCCTGTCGGCCATATTGGAAGGTTTGAGACTCCATAGTTCATGTCTGTCAGAAATTTCTCAAACCTAATTAAATCAGCAGTTTTTGGAGAAATATTTTGGCACAGAGGTCATAGGTTTCTGAGAGGTCTCATGTTAACCTTAGCTAGCATAAGTTAGATACGTAGATAAACACACCAGGGAGAGCAAGTAAACAGTACTCATTCACAAAACCATAAACAAGCCTTAGAAAATCTCAGAAATCCGAACAATATCCGTCGTAGAATTAAAGACATGGGTGGCACAGTGGTGTAGTGGTTAGCACAACTGCCTCACAGCTAAAAGGTCCTGGGCTTGAGCGTTTCTGTGAAGAGTTTGCATATTCTCATTGTCCTGGTACTCCGGTTTCCTCCTACAGTCCAAAAACATGCACATTAAGCTGTTACATTAGGCTGTTCCACATTAGCCCAAGTGTGAGTGTAAATGTGAATGGTTGTGTGTATTGGCTCGGCGATGGTCTTGCGAGCTGTTCAGGGTGTACACTACCTTTGCAGAGTGTCAACTGAGATACACCCCAGCATTCCCACGACTGGAATAGGATTAAGCGTTTCGGCAAATGAGTGAAAATGGAGACGTGAGAAATAAGTGATATATATATATATATATATCTATATATAAAACAACAAAACATTTACAAAGGTCATTTTAATGTAGCAAACAAAATAGCTGTTTGAATTCAGAACTTGGAATGATGGAAAGATTTCCTGGCCTTTTGGATGCTCCAGTATGTTATGAAAAAGGAATTCGGAGCCCAGCAAGTCATTTATCATTCAATATGTTTGATGTTATTAGCCTCACACACACACACACACTCACACACACACACACACACACACACACACACACACACACACACACACACACACGCTCCAGGATGCTTACATATCTGCCTTACCGTATCATTAATAAAAAATAATTCCTATTGCCCTGTCAATCCAGCAGTCTCGATGCTGAGCAGAGCTTTGTGATTCATGATTCATGATTCGTGACTCATGAATCGTGAGTGGTGATTCATTTATTCCACCACAAAAGCAATGTTCCAGTTTGGGAGTGGAATTTATTTTAAATGTATTTATTTATTTTGAAGATGGTCTGTTACCAGAAGCACAAGATGACAGATCATGTCTCATCCTCTTTTTACAGCTTTCCCAAGTATAATTTCTGCACACCACAAAAGCCCAAATTGATCCCTAAATTATATTGGTTTAAAAATGGAGGTTGAACTTTGTCACCTCACTTAAAGATGTAAAAAATAAATAAATAAAAAAATAAGCTGTATCATTTTCTGTCATTTTTATTATACTTGATTCATTTGCTTAACCGCTTAATCCTATTCGGGACGTGGGTGGCTGGAGCCTATCTCAGCCTCTAAGTGAAGGTAGGGTACACCCTTAACAGCTCCCCAGTCCATCACAGGGCCAACGTACACACACACACACACACACGCAAAACCATTCACACTCACACCTAGGGACAATTTGGCACAGCCGGTTAACCTAATCTGCATGTCTTTGGAGTGTGGGAGGAAACTGGATTATCCGGAGAAAACCCATGCAAGCACAGGAAGAACATGCAAATTCACACAGATGTGCTCCTGCTGAGCCCAGGACTTGAACCCAGGACATTTCTGCTGTGATGCAGATGTGCTACCCACTATGTGACTGTGCCACCGGGATACATTGATGAGAAACGTAAATTTGAAATTTGAAGTATATCAATAACAATAAAATGTTCTGTAATTTATCCGAAAAGACCCCGTCCTGCTTCTTTGCTATAGACAAATAAGAGAAAGTTTATTTATTTACACTGACGCTGCCTGTGACAAAGAAATTTTAGGCAACTATAAAAAAAAAATGTAGCTTTGTGAAAATTGTTTGATTTTATCATGGTGAATCCTGGAGTTTAAGTTTTGTTCGGTTTTTCGGTTGCAGTTGCCATATTTTGGACGAAATGGCTGACTTTCCCAGATACTATGAGCTTAATTAGCAGTGAAAGATGTCTAAAATGATTCATCTTAGTTCACTAGAGAATATATGTTACTTTGACAAAGCTGACAATTTTGTGTTTTCCAGAAACATACTTATCTGTCAGTATTCTGGAGAGATCTTCAAACCATTCAAGGGCGGAAAAACTTAACTTAATCTCTTTATATCCATGTAAGTAACTGACTAATAAATTAACTAGCTAACTAATAAAATACATACTACAGAGATAAAAATCCTGCTTTTGCTAGCTATCTAACATAGCTACGAGGCACTGCTGCTTGTTAAAGGCGTGTTTTTATGTGTTGAAGTGAATCATTTATCACATAGCGATTCGCAGCCAAGTGTGAATTGACCGGGATGAGAATCAGTACCTCCAAAGTCAGAAGCTATGATTCTCAGCCAGAAAAGGGTGGAATGCATCCTCCGGGTCTGGTATGAGGTCCTGCCCCAAGTGGAGGAGTACAAGTATCTTGGGGACTTGTTCATGAGTGAGGGAAGGATGGAGCGGAAGATCGACAGGTGGATCAGTGCAGCACCTGCTGTAAAGTGGAGCTTTTACCAGTCTGTCATGGTGAGGAGGCAGCTGAGCCGGAAGTCCAAGCCTCGATTTACCAGTCGATTTACATTCCTACCTTCACCTATGGTCATGAGCTTTGGAAATTGACTGAAAGAACTAGATCGCGAATACAAGCGGCTGAAATGAGCTTCCTTCGCAGGGTGGCAGAGTGGTCTCTTAGAGATAGGGTGCCAGTTGAGGTGGGTCAGGCATTTGATTAGAATGCCTTCTGAACGCCTCCCTGGAGTGGTGTTTCGGGCATGTCCAACCGGGAAGAGACCCCGAGGTCCCAGAACACACTGGAGGGACTACGTCTCTCAGCTGGTCTGGGAACGCCTTGACAACCCCTCCCCTTCCCCCCTGGAAGAGCTGGAGGAAGTGGCTGGGGAGAGGGACGTCTGGACCCCAATGCTTAGGCTGCTGCTCAGGCGACCTGACCAAGAGGAAGAAGATGAAGATGAAGATTGATGTTACTAGTGTTGAAAAAGGCAGCGATTGCATGAAACCCAAGGAAAGACATGCTTTGGTGTCTGATCTTGTAACCATAGTAGACAGGCCTATTGCTGATCTTTCTAATATGGCGTGCTGGGTTGGCGTATTCCTCACCAGAGACTACAAGTCTGTCCATTTGTTTGTTTGTTTATGGTTTTGTGAACACACACGTGCATGGATTTTTACCAGACTTGGTGGAAACACCACCCTACCTGACTCCCAGAGATGGTTTGATTTTGAAATATCAGAGACAAAGGTGAAGGTCAAAACAAGGTCAAAATGAGATAGAGTGCTTATAACTTTGAAACAAGTGCCGATAGACATGAAACACTAGAAGGAAACCATGTATGAACTCTCAAATTAGAGGATTACCTTTGACCTTGAGTGACCTTGAAAGTTCAAAGTCCATAAATTCTTTAAATGAGGGAGTTTTTTTTCCCACTAATTCGATAACAACCACTTATGATGCAAAATACTGTAAGGCAACCAGATGGGTATTTGAAATCGGTACCTATTTAGGGCCTATTTGCTCCATTATGCGTGCTGCAGGGTGGAAGTACACAGCACTGTATGAGTCCCCTTTTGGGTTGCATTTATTTCACCACCAACTTCGCTTTTTATCCTTCTTTACAGCCAAGTAATATAACTGGGAAATGATTCTCAAATGAAATTCGTTTAAAAATAAAGCCTTTTGACCTCATACCAGATAAAAGTTAACGTGGTCTCGTCTGAAAGGAACCGTACACCTCTTCATCTGTGTAATTGTTAAATTTGTCAGCCTTTCTAGCCCTAATCAGCCCTCCATAATGTCTAGAAGTGTGTGAGTTTAAAAGAGGTGAGATCGTGTGTCTGCTCATGCAGCTCATGCAGCAAATTGGCTATTAGATATAAAGAGGTGAGGCAGAGGAAGAACCACGGAGAAAAGAAAGAGAGAGAGAGAGAGAGAGAGAGAGAGAGGGAGAGAGGGAGGTAGAGCATGAGAGAGAGAGTGGAAGAGGCGACAAATGAGGACATCAAACCTCAAAATACATTCGAACGTCTGTCTCTATTCAAAACACATATGCACTGCCGCTTTTGCTCTGTGATTTTACGTTAGCAATTAAAGCCTCGTTGAAGCGTAGGGTAATTTACTGAAATAATGCTTTAAATCAAGCGTTTCCCTCCTTGAATGCTCCTATCTTTATCTCGCCCTCTGGGGAGATATCTGTGATTCATAAAACGAAATACACAGTCTGCCATCCTTGTGTCATCTCCCGTCTCTCAACATGGCTGACTAATCACCGGCTGAGGCTCCATCGTGGCTGTGTTTCTGCGACACACTGTTTACACAAAGTGCTTCTCTTCAATTTTTAATCACAGTTAAATTATGAGACCACGAGCCCAGGATGTAGGCGAGGAAAGAAAAGGTCGCCTCAGGTTTATCATCTCAGCATGTACCGCAAACCTGACACGGCCAAAAAGTGTCAACAGTTTGCTATTTGCGGTTCAGGATGAGATGAGAGACGGCTATTGTTTCCCAAACCAAATTATTTTTTACTGTTTACACACATGGCCTGATTTCTACGCAGTTATTACTGTTTCACAACCACATAGCAACCCTTTGATTGCTAACCAGCAAATAATTAACTCCCCAATATAAATATTTTAAGAAAGCCTCCCTGAACCTGTCATTATAAGTGCTCAAAATAATTTATATAAAATAATAAGTCATTTAAAATGTTCCTTATGCTCAAGAAATGACAAAATATGGCTAAGGAATATCTTTAAACCGCTAACGTCAAACATTTTAAAGTACTAACATTAGCTTAACATGAACTTAATGAACTGAAAGTGACCTAGCATACATTTCTTTCAGTGTTTCAGTCTTAAATTACTGAAAAGAAAATGCAGTGGTTCAGTAAATATAAAAGCAGGTAAATGATGTTTTGCACAAAAACATTAGAATGACTTTAGTGCTGTGGATCCTGATTAAGGTGGCGTTGTGGTTAGTACGTTCACCTAACAGCAAGAACGTCCTGTGTTTTAGTCTCAGGCTCTGATGTTTCTATGTGAAGTTTGCATGCTCTTCTCCTGCTTGCGTGGGGTTTCCTCCAGGTACTCTGGTTTCCTCCCACATTCCAAAAACATGCACATTAGCCTAGTCGTGCACATTGCACTAGCTTAGTGTAAGTGTAAATGGTTGTGTCTGTTGGCCTGACAATGGTCAAGTTGTTCAGGGTGTACCTTGACTTTACCCAGTGTTAGCCTCTCCGCGGCTCTAGTAGGATTAAGCAGTTCAGGAAACGAGTGAGATGATAGTGAGTGAGATTCTGATTCATGTTCAGTTAATTCACGTTTGGGCAATTCATTTATTTGAATTGCCTACATTAAAATGTGTGGGTGTGGTTATTACACTTGATTTGCATATTAATTTGCATTTGTTTATACTTATTTAATTTTAAGTCTTATAAATGGGTTGTTTTTATTATTTCTTGTTTTGTGTTGGTTTTAAGGCCTCAAGCTTCTTACATTGTGAAACATTTTGAAATAGTAAATGTTTCTTCAATTTTCTTTCGTTTTCACCTTCTTTGTGTTTCTGAGTCAGGTGAAGGTTATTGTTGTTGGTTCTATTGCTGTTTTGTCAGTTAGTTTTCTCCAGTTGTGCCTGTGTAGCCTTCACTTCTGTCGGAGATCATGTAATATATTATTGGTCATTAGGAAGCATTGTGAAATTTTAGATGTTGACCAAATGACAATCGAAGAACAGAATGAATGAAAAAAAATTCTACTCAACACTAGAAGCACTTGAATATCAGTTTCAGTTGATGTTTGCCGTGTTGAATGATATCAGCCTAAATATAAGATGACATTATCAGAAAGGTTATCAATAAGTTGCATGATATAGATAAATTTATGTTCATTAAAAGACTGTAGGAAATAACTTTTTCTTCCTCATCTTCTTCTTCTTCTTCTTCTTATTATTATTATTACAAATGACGTTTAAATATCAGTATCAGCCTCAGAAATTTTCCCACATGAGGCTTTAATGTAAAGTAAATTTAATGTATTACTGTAAAGCTTACATGACACAATTTTTCTCATTCATTCAGTCATTTTCTGAACCGCTCAATTCTAACAAGGTTCACAGGGAGGCTGGCGCCCATCTCAGCCGACTCTGGGCGAGGCAGAGTACATGCCGGACATGGCTATGCAGCTACTCATGACGAAAATCATTAATGGTTCTTTTACATGCTTCTCACCACAGACAGTGAGAGACATGACCAACCTTTGATAACCCAGTTAGCAGCACTGGGGGAACAACAGTGACATCCCGTTGACAGTGGGGCTTGAGCCCCCGACCATGGGATCAGGAATCCAGCACCCTACCACCGGGCTACCGCTGCCCACGCAAGTTTTCTCACAAAAAGAAAAATATGTTCATTCCAGTACACCATGGTGGCATAGTGGTTAGAACCGCCTCACAGCAAGAAGGTCCTGGGTGCAAGCCATGTGCCCAGTGAGAGCGCTTTTTTGTATGGAGTTTGTATGTTCACCCAGTGTTTGTGTGGGTTTCCTCCAAATAGTTAAGGCTCCTCTCACAATCCAAAACCATACACATGGGAACTCCCTAGTTTATGGTGTGAATGAATAAATGAATAAATGAATAATAACAATAATAATAATAAAAATAATAATAATAATAATAGGGGTGGCATGGTGGCATAGTAGTTAGCACATCCACGTTCACAGCAAGAAGGTCCTGGGCTGGGGTGTTTCTGTGAAAAGTTCTTGTGTGGGTTTCCCTCTGCGTACTCTGGTTTCCTTGCACAATTCAAAGACATGCACATTAGGCTAACTGGTGGTTTCAAATTGCCCCTAAATATGATTGTGAATAATTGTGTTGGCCCTGTGATGATCTGGTGAGCTGTTGAGGGTGTACCACGTCTTTGCCCAGAGTCACCTGAGATAGGTACCAGCCTCTCTGGGACCCTTATTAGAATTAAGCATCTTAGAAAATAAATTAATGGGCGAATTATTAATTAATTAATTAAATAATTCATTATTATTATTATTATTACTATTATTATTGTTGTTGTTGTTGTTGTTGTTGTTCGTCCTTCATTTTCTGTACCGCTTATTCCTAATTAGGGTCGCGGGAAGACTGGCGTCCATCTCAGCCGACTCTGGATGAGGGCAGAGTACACCCTGAACAGCTCGCCAGGCCATCGCAGGGCAGAAGCATGCTAACGACAATGCAGCTACTCTTTCCGAAAATCAGCAATGATTCTTTTACATTCCTCTCACCACAGACAGTGAGAGACATGGCCTGCATTTGATAACCCAGTTAGCTGCACTGGTGGTAATATAATTATTGTTATTATATTGTTTTGGAGAGCCACAAATATACTTAGAATTTCATGCACATTCATTCATTCATTTTCTGAACCGCTTAATCTTAATTAGGGTCTCAGGGAGGCTGTCACCCATCTCATCCGACTCTGGGCAAGGGCAGAGTACACCCTGGACAGCTCGCCAGACCATCACAATGCAGAAACACGCTGACGGCTACCCAATAGTCTACTTTTTATGAAAATCAGCAATGGTTCTTTTACATGCCTTTCACCACAGACAGTGAGAGTCATGGCCGGCCTTTGATAACCCAGTTAGTTGCACTGGGGGGGCAGCAGTGACAACTTGGTGGCAGTGGGGCTTGAACCCCTGACCTACGGAATCAGTAAGCTGCACCCTACCACCGGGCCACCACTGTTGTTTTTCATACATTTATACATTGCTATATTAATATTTATTATATTGAAATGTCTTTGAGACAGTTTAGCCATGTGTAACACTGTCAATTTGCATCAGTTGAGATTGATTATGTAATTGTGGCCTTATGTAGCTTTTGTGTATTATTATAATGTCCACGACACTTCGATAAATGCAGTCGATCTCTGTACATATTTCTATTAATTTAATATTAAGCTGCCATTAATGATCTATATTATTACCACAATTGACTGAAGTGGAAATTGTGTAATGAATTTAAACATATTGATGTAAGAAGGTTTATTTTTCCAGTGTACTTGCTATCAAATGCTGACCTCTTTAACATGACAGGCAGGATGATGTAATCGCTGTAGTTTAAATATTTGTGTAACGAGCAATGTTCTACAAGCTCTCAATTATTCCAGTTGCAGGCATCAGTCTTGGCTTGCAAGATCAAGACCACAAAAAAAAAAGAAAAACTAAAGAAAAGCCTGTTTGCGATTCAGCTGCTGCATTTTTTCCCTGAAACAACAGGAAAATATCCAAAAATTCCCATTTTAACATGAAAAAAACAGAAAGTTCCCCACACGCACACCAAATTAAAACCATGGCCACCATAAAAGTTAAAAGTAATGTTAAGATTTTTTTCTCTCCTCTTTAATGAGAAGAAAAACGTTCTGTGCGGTCACCAGCATGGTCACGCATTCGACATTTGAATGCCACCTGCAAATTATTGGCCCGTGGTGAGGTTTTTTCCCCCTTGCTTTTAACACACACTAATGTATTGTGCGTTCTGTATCGGCGCTGACAAAATAAAAGAACAGTCGCTAATCTGAGTCTGGTTCAGGCAGCGGACGCCCACCGCTAGCACATCTGGGGAGCAGCTGAGAGCTTCTGCCCCCACAAAACCGACACTCTCCCTCCTCAGTAGATCGTAGGAGCCTAAAGGCGCCTTGGCGCGGCTTCTACGGTTGTCCTTTTTATGAAAGACAAATAAGCACAAACTCTGGGCGTCCGTCCAAATAGCTGTCTCTGACACCACGTTGGAAAGAAGACTCTGGCTGCCCTGATGTGTGATCTCAGAGTGTTAAAAGGCCGTGGCTTTTCTTTTCTTTTTTCTTCATCTTCTTCTTCTTTTTTTAAACAGCACCACTTTTGTAATGTTTTTCTCCGGTGTTTTGGTGCACTCGCACGTCCACACTTCACATTCCTTAATTAATCTACGCCTTCAGCACAGAACAACGTAATTTGCAAAACCACTTGATGGCGTCAAATGGTTTTAGAAGCTGACAAGTTTTTGGAGCTGGGGAAAAGTGCTAGTGCTAGATAGTGGTAGGGCTGCTGAACGCTTCTTTTGAAGTATGTGTGTACGTGTTGATAGTAAATGAAATGTCCTCTTGGCTTTGGGATTATTGTCTTTTTTACTGCCTGAAAAAGAAACTGCCTGCTCTTCTTCTTTTACTTCTTTCTCTTCTTCTTCTTCCTCTTTATTTGCGGTGCTGTCACACTAGACTGGAGCAAATGTCGAACAAAAGAAAAAAGCTGGAAAAGTTGTCAAAAAAGGAACCTTATGCTCCGTATGTGAATTTTTGGATGTGTTTTTTTTATCGAAATCGCAGCTTCAGGAGCTTTCATTTCTTAACAGAAAAGAACTTTCCCTTTCTCTAGAAATAACTGACACAATTATCACTCACTCCCTCACTCACTCACTCATTTGCCGAATTGATTCCTTAATCCTATTAGGGTGGCAGGGAGGCTGGAGCCTACCTCAGCCAACACTATTTGAAGGCGGGGTCCACCCTGAATGCTCACCAGACTATTGCAACACAAACACAACCATTCACTACATACACAACCAGAGTACCGGAGGTACACACAAGCACAGGAAGAACATGCAAACCCCACATAGAAACGCCAGACTTGAGTCCAGTGAGCTCTTCCTGCTGGGACGCGGATTTGCTAACCACTACGCTGCCATGCCACTCTGTAATTATTACTACTAATATGATTACTTACCAAATAAGGAATACTAAGGACCTGAAACAGCTACATAACGTATTTGAACATGTTTTGTTGTTGTAATTGTAATCACTTATGAGTCACAAATGAGACAGGTGTGTTAATTAATTTTAATGAATATCTGTTTTGGGTTTATTATTTCAAGATGTAGATCAAACCGTCTAATTAAAAAATAATAATAATAAAAACTGAGATTTCTTTTGTATAGAAGGGGATAATGTAGCCAAGAAAGATGATATAGATATATATAGCACTGATAAAGATGTCAATATTATTCACACACACACACACACATACACACACACACACACACACACACAAAGTTCTACTATGTAAACTCATTATAGTTTGCTAATAAAAGGCAACATGTTGAACACAAGCACATGCACACACACACACACACACACACACACACACACACACACACACACACACGAGACACTTCCCCTGAATCTGCCTCACACACCAACAGCCTTTAAATGGAAACAAGAAGCTTTTGGGTTTGAGCATCAAAGCCATTAATAAACGATGGATAACCAGAAGCCGCTCTCGAGCCCAGGCCAAACCAAACACACAATTAAACACATGCCTGGTGGTGCCGGAAAACTGCTTTCAATACCGCTCGAAGCCAACACGAGTGGTTGCTGAAAACCTCAAACCCAAACTAATGAAAGACAATGCCACTCCATCAGCGTACGGGCGAAGGGGAGGCCGCGGTTCTAGCGAAAACATGCGGTGTCAGAGATTTCATTACACTGACCTTTTCAGCCAGGAGACAGCAGGATTTTAGGAGTTTCATTTATGATGGGGAAGTGAGGAAGTGAGGTTACATGCAATTTATGCCAAGGAAAATGTGGAGCAAGCACAGACACTCACACACACACACACACACACACACACACACACACACACACACACACACACACACACACACACACAAACACA
>JAOUQZ010000035.1:3786761-3813457 GCA_028564935.1 Neosilurus hyrtlii
TCCAAATCACCCCTAGGTGTGAGTGTGAATTGTTGTGTGACTGATGGCCCTGCGATGGCCTGGCGAGCTGTCCAGGGTGTACCCCGCCCTCACCCAGAGTTGGCTAAGATGGGCGCCAGCCTCCCCGCGACCCTAATTAGGAATAATCGGTTCAGAAAACGAATGAATAATAATAATAATATTAATAATAATAATAATAATAATAATAATAATAATAACAACAACAAAACAACAACAATAATAATAATAATAATAATAAAAGCAATTAGTTGGGTCTGTGGCCTTTGGTTTTATAGTATATATTTCTGGAAACACAACAAAAATTATTAAATTAAAATAATTAAACAATTAGGCTGGCACAGTGGTTAGCACATTCGCCTCACAGCAAGAAGTCCTGGGTTCGATTCGCGGGCTTGGGTGTTTTTGTGTGGAGTTTGCCTGTTATTCCCGTGCTTGTGTGGGTTTCCGTCAGGTACTCTGGTTTCCTCCCACGGTAGGGCACATGCACAGTAGGCTAATTGGCTGTTCCAAAATGCCCCTAGGTGTGAGAGTGAGTGTGAATGGTTGTACATGTGTTGGCCCTGCAATGATCTGGCAAGCTGTCCACGGTGTACCGCGCCTTCGCCCAGAGTTGGCTGAGATATGTGCCAGCCTCCCCATGACCCTAATGAAGATTACGCGGTTAAGAAAATGAATGGGTGAAAGGATTAAGCAATTAATTTTGTTATGTTGTTGTTTTTTTTTAAATCCATTTTGATGTGTAAACTGATTGCACCGCTTGCCCTAATTGACTGCGAGTCAGCTTTTTTTGATTTAAGCATTATGCACTCTGAATAATTATTTATAACTCAGGATAATGCTTGAATAATTTTAAATGTAAAAATAAATTATTTAAAAAAATTCATTTTAGTTTTCTTGACTTATCTTTCTGTGTATGCAAAAACATTTATTCGTTTATTTAATCATTCATAAATGAAACATTTATTCTCAGGCTTGGTGGATGGTGCTCCTTAACATCAGTGATATCCACTTTTTTCCCCATTATTTATTTTGAAATACCAGTCCAGACTGTGCCATTCCCAGGTAGTATATACCAAAACTAAATGTGAACTAAATAGTTCTAGCATTCCTTCACATTTTATATTCTGATTACTGGATTTCTGACTATTATAAACAGCCTTTTAACTACAAGTCCACAAAATAGAATTATAGAATGACTAAAGTGAAAACTAAAAAAAAACCTAAAATACTAAACTACTCAGTATACATTTAATAGTAGTTGAGTAATACCCGGATGACATTCTAATCCATAGTATATGAAGGTCCCACATTACGCTTACAGCCATGTATCCCATAGAAGAATCTTCATTCATATCTTTCATTTGCTGAACTGCTTAATCCTATTAGGGTTGCAGGGAGGCTGGAGCCTATCTCAGCTGACTCTGGGCAAAGGTGGGGTACACCTTAAACAGCTTGCCAGTCCTTCGTAGGGCCAACACACACACACACACACACACACACACACACACACACATACCTAGGGGCAATTCAAACCTGCAAGTTTTGAGTACCAGGAGGAAACCCACACAAGGACAAGGTGAACATGCAAACTCTACACAGAAACATGCTTGCCAAGCCCAGCACTTGAACCCAGGATCTTTTTGATGTGAGGCGGACATGCTTACCGATATGCCACCATGTTGCTCATAGAAGAATTTTACCTAGACTGAGTTGATACCAATAATGTGAAGTTGCTTAAATCAGATGGTTCTCAATAATAATATTAATAATTTAAATTAAAATTTAAAAAATATATATAATAATATTTTATAATAATATTTATGTAGTAATAATAACATGAACAATACAGGGCTCCTAATAAAAAGAAGTAAAAAATTACTTCTGTATAATTTTTTGGTGAAAATGTATTGAACAATACTATTGTAGGTAGTGAGAACCAAATAAATAATTCTGACAAGTATATTGAGGTAAAAGTAATGCTAATAAACAAAAAATACTAATTTTCAGAAAAATTTAACGATGTCGCAAGTTTTATTTTTTTGATTTTTGATCAAGCATGAATGAACTTCAAACCATACAGAACGAGTAAAGAAATTAAGGAAATATGTGAACACTATGCCTGTAAGGTTAAATGCTGTAATCAAAGTAAAGGGTGGCCTTACTAAATGTTGACTTTTTTTCTCCCAAAAAAGTGAATGTTCTTTTTGTTATTACTATATATTGTTGTTTGTTTATTTAGTCCCATCAGTATGATCCAATATTACATGAAATAAAGACTTGAATAGTACTTGTTTTCTGATTTTTCTTTATTTTTAAGTGTGTAATCATCACTGTACACTACTGTATGTATCTCACACCGACTGCGCACTCGTGGACTGTGGACAGACAAACACACACACGAGTTACTGCAGAACGTAAACTGGCCGTCACAGTATGTGCCACGTAGCTTAAGCAAACGTTAAATATGGGATTTATTTGATTTACAAATTGCTCACATAAAGATTTCCTCCTAAGACCCACTTAAAAAACAGATACAAACTATTTGCAACACAGTGCTACAGAAACTGCATAAAATATGCAAAACACTGGCTTGTATTTGTGTTTTATATTTAAGTTAAACCTCTCTACGAGCTACCTCGTCCACCTCACAGCAAGAAGGACTTTGGTTTGAGTCTTAGGCTTGGTGAGGATTTTATCTGTGTGGTTTCCTCCAAGTACTTCAGTTTCCTCCCAAGGTCAATAGTTGAGTGTGTTGTCCTGTGATGGAATGATGAGCTGTTCAGAGTGTAAATGAATGAATGAATAATTTGTACAATTATCTTCCTTTAACTAACAATTTTTTTTATTTCATTATTTGAATTTATTTATGGCAGGTTGGCTCTATCAGAAGAAAGTTTTTATGTAAATCAACACAGAGCTCTTTTGACTGATGTGTGTACTGGTGAAACATCCATATCCTGGTGGGCGTGGTCTTTTCCACAATGGCTCCGCCCCAGTCCTTTGGAACACAGTAAATAATTTGATGAGGATGACAGTGAGGTAAATTAATGGTGTGAGCTTCACACTTGCCAGATTTCAACTCAGATGAACATTTCCGTGATGGAAGATTATCAGGGATGCGTTAGACAGCACTCAACACCACCGTCTTCACAACACCAACTGAGGGATTATTTTTGGGGGGGAATTATGGCATTTATCACTTAATTGAGTTCCAGAAACGTGACGAATCTGTGCCAAGGAGCACTGATGCTGTTCTGGCAGCTTGTAGTGACCTAACACCATATATGAAGAACCGAACTGGCAAAAAGAACAGACGTTAAGAGACAGACAAGCACATTTTCCTTTTGTCTTGACTTCCAGGGAGCGAAAAGTCACGCATTGTCATCTGTCAATTCACATGAGATATGATGAACAAGGAACTCAAACAAAACCGAGAACAAAAAGGTGTTTTTTTTTAAGAAAATCAACCACAAACCTAAAATAGAATCTCTGCAAGAAAAGAACCCTGTGACTGTAATCAATCTGAGGACTCCAGCATGGAAGAGCTAAATAATGGAGTTCAGGTTTTGATATAACTATTACTGCCAGCGAAGGAAGCTTTGATGTTAATGGAAACCACTGGGCAGCAATCTGCTTTACAGCACTGACAAATAACAGCTTCCTATGGCGCAGCATTGAAAAGTTAGGGCACAGCCGAGACACATTCACTCCACATGCTCATTAATACATATAAAAAATTGCTCGCATTGTCTCCAAGTGCATTGTGGGTAGAATGTGGTATTAAGCCTTAGGTTTTCAAGGCAATGCTTTGAATTTAACTAATGCTACTGGACAACGTTGCCTTGTTTTTCTGGAACGTCTTTTGAAGTAACCACATCACAATTCGGAGATATATTAATAAAGCATAGGTGGCCCTGCTTTAAAAAAAAAAAAACAACAACCAAAAATACATCCACACATATGGGATGTCTATCATTATGGAAGGCGATTTTCTTCAAGTCTGTTTTTAATATAGATCTTTACAATGGTCTCCTTTTCACTCATTTTCCTGCTACAAGCATGTTTCACCTTTGATTCTGGCCATTTGCTTTCATTCTTCGCTTTGTTCTTTCTTGATATTTTTTTATACGCTCATTATATCATCAATGGCTAGAAGACAACCTCGTGAGAGGGTCATCCTGCGGTGACGCAATGCTCAGTAACACAAAACATCTCCTGCAGTGCAAAGTGGGAACAGAAAATTGGCCAGACAAAAGACGTTGGAGAATTTGATGGGCTACAGAAGGGTCCCCCCCCCCCCCCCCCCCTTGTTTTTTTTTGGTCAAGTTAGTGCCATATCTGAGCAAAACCGAGGTTACTGAACAAAAAGCATTGTAAAGATCGGACACGGAAAGATGGGGGCCCGATCCACGGCTCATGAAGTCCAGGACATGCTAGGAGACATGCAGACTCCATGTGATTGACAATGGCAATATTTCGAACATAAACCGTACAAGATCGCAGATTGAGATGATACGAGAGGAACAGTCGTGAACTTGTTGTGCGACTTGCTATGCATGTTCCTCCTGAATATACACACGTGTGTTTGTGTGTGTGTGTGTGTGTGCGTGCGCACTGTACATGTATTTTTATGCATGTGGGTTCACTTTGTACTAGGTATATCTCAACCAGATCCTTTCGTGAAAGGAAGAAGGAGGAAATGTAAGTTATAAATAGGAATCAAAAGAGCCCTCCCGTTTACTGCTATAGGATGCCAGAGACATCAAGATCTTTAAGCGGTTGAGAGCTTTGAGCTTTTTACAAGACAGGTGAAGGGAACACATGTGTTAAATCACTGTACCCGCCTGGCCTTGGTCAACCGTGCCATAAAAGAAAAGAGATTACAAAGAGGTCTAATGAAGACACTGATCAAAGCCTGTAATGGTAATATGTAACAGGTGTTTTCAAACCTTCAGCGCAGAAGGGGGCCACGGCTTATGTCTTTCACAGACGTGCTCTTTTGTCTTCAGCTGAAACGAATAACTGCCTGAGCACTTTTCAACACTCTCTCAGAACAAAAAAAAAAAAAGATTATAAAGTATCTGCTGTTCTTTTTTTCTCCAGTGTGTTCTCATTTGATATAGAAATGTTCATACGTATTTTTTCACAGTTTGAAGTGTTGTGTGTGGGAAAAATGAACACAGCACTTGTTCGGGGAGATTTTTGGCTGTGAAGCACCTGGCCGCGATCCGCCGAGAGTTGAAAGAGACTTGGCAAGATTCAGCGCTGGAGTATGTTCAAAGAATGATTGTATTTTATATGAGCTGCAAAGTCCTGCTTCTGATTTGAAGCCTACTGAAGCTAAAGTAAACTGACACGTGTACATATTTTAGCATTTTTTAAAACTCATGTAACATATAATTTGAAGTATTTGATTAATGTAAAGTGGCACTATGGCTTCGTGGTTCTGGCCCTGTCACCTTACAGCAAGAAGGTTCTAGGTTCGAACCTTGTGGTCGACTGGGGCGTTTTGGTTTGGAGCTTCTACGTTCCCCACATGCTAGTCGGGGTTTCCTCCAGGTGTTCAAGTTTCCTCAGACAATCCAAAGACATTCACATTATGTCAACTGGCTAGTCTAAATTGCCCATAGATGGGAACGTGAGTGTGAAAGGTCGTTTGTCGATGTGTTATCGCTGCAGTGTTCATGGTGTACTTCACCTCTCACCTGCTTCTTAAGTCAAGCTTCCATTTCCCCGTGTTACTGACGGAAAAGCATTATAGGTAATGGATGGCTAATTGCATGAATTTGTTTGTCGCAGGGTGGCATGATGGAGCAGTGGACTGTGGGTAATGTTGCTAGGTAACAGCTATAGGGTCTTAGGTTTAATCCTGGATTCACGTTAGGGTGCCATTTCCGTTCATTTTCCTTTTACCTTTCAGAAACATGCTGGCTGGTTGGACTGATTATATTTTAGCCTGGAATGACAATGAGGAATCTTACAACATTCTCCTTAATTGACAAATTTCATGACCCTCCTCCCCAATGATTGACAAGCAAAGACATTAACAATGGTCAGGGGCAATCTCGCATCGCTGCCAGTCTCCTGAATAAGGCGCGCACACACACACACACACACACACACACACACACACACAATGGCAGTAGAGTTGCCTACTCTGACATGGTGACCAATGTGAAAAATGAAAAAAATATAGTGTACTCGGATCCCGACATTACTGAACATGTCGGTGTAGTGGTTAGCACGTCCACCTCGGAGCAAGAGGGTCCTGGGTTTGCGTCCTGGTGTTTCTTTGTGGACTTTGCATGTTTTCTTCTTGCTTGTGTGGGTTTCCTCCAGGTACTCCGGTTTCCTCCCACAGTCCAAAGACATGCACATCAGGTTAACGCGCTGTTCCACATTGCCCCCAGGAGTCAGCTTGTGAATGGACGTGTATGGGTGTGTTGGCCCTGCGGCAGACCGGTGAGCTAACCCCGCCTTCGCCCAGAGTCGAGTTGAGAGGCTGAGATAGGCGCTAGCTTCCTGCTCCCCAGGTCGAATTAAATGGTTTCGGCAAATTAACGAATAAAGGCGATGTAGTGATTTGAAAAAAAGAATGTCTCAATTGAAATATTTTGTAGGCTGAATAAATGTGCTAAGCAATAATTTCAAATAAATGTATACAGCTGAGTTTCTCCAAATAATGTTGTTTTATCAGGGTAATGACAAGTCAATATCCACTAAACCTTCAAAACACTTTGTTTCGATTTATCTATTTCATATATGTGTTTATTTTTCATTAAAACACCGTATTTGCATTGATTTTGTTCAGTTTAAGTATTTTTTTCCCCACTAACGTTTATAGTTTGCAATCGTGAGAACGTGTTACACTTCCGGTTTCCGGTTAAAACGTGCCGTGACGTGTTCATGCCACAAGCATTCTGGGAAATGTAGTACATTTACCGAATAAATGTGCCTTTTTTTGTCATAAAAATTGTACAAATCATAATCTAACACCAATATTACAGTTTATAAATTAAAATAGGAATAAATAATGAAATTATGTCAAAAAACATGATTTCAAACACGGCGTTTAACAGGTCTGCGGAAGTGGGTGCGAACTACATGTCCCGCGCCGTCGCGTCGTGAACCCGAGGCAGTGTAAACAGTACTCCAGGAACATGAAGAGATCGGATGACAGTGAGAGGGAAAAGAGGAGAAAGGTATCGCTTGTAGTTTTCTCTCAGTTGGTCAGAGAGCACGCACGCTTGCAGGGTTTGTGAGGGGTGTTTGTTGTGTGTGTCCAGGCTGCAGTTGCATGCTCTGTTTGTGTGTAGCAGGAGCTTTTCCAAGCCTGCGCGTCTCCCACTGCTGACGTTTCCCTTCTTTTCCCTTTTATTCTTCAGAATTCTTTATCAGTTTACATTCCTGCGTGACTCTGACACACTGACAGCGACAAAGGAGTAACCTGGAACATGTCAGTGTTTTGGGGGGACTGTCCCTCGTGTTGTTCTGTTGATGAATATAGTTTGGGGAAACAGCTGCAGAGATCTGTGCAGGAGATGATGATCGAGGAGAAATAATCGTGACAATGAATGAAAATAGTAGATCAAAACTCTTATCCCACTCATCCAGGCTTAAACACATGCGTTTATCTTAGGGAATTTCAGTCCCCCTTTCCAATCAGCCCCATGTTCCCCAGGACCTGTGTTCCCCAGTTCTATGTTCCCCAGTCCTATGTTCCCCAGGACCTGTGTTCCCCAGTCCTATGTTCCCCAGGACCTGTGTTCCCCAGTTCTATGTTCCCCAGGACCTGTGTTCTCCAGTCCTTCTTAAATTAATGCATGTTCAGAGTAACAATTTATGGAATATTCATGATTTCACATTTTCAGTGTTAATAGGAACATAGGTTCTGGGTAACATAACTGCGGAACACAGGTTCTGGGTAACATTGAACTGGGGAACACAGGTTCTGGGGAACATAGGACTGGGGAACACAGGTTCTGGGGAACACAGGCTCTGAGGAACATAGAACTGGGGAACACAGGTCCTGGGGAACATAGGACTGGGGAACACAGGTTCTGGGAAACATAGAACTGGGGAACACAGGTTCTGGGGAACATAACTGCGGAACACAGGTTCTGGGTAACATAGAACTGGGGAACACAGGTTCTGGGGAACATAGAACTGGGGAACACAGGTTCTGGGGAACACAGGTTCTGAGGAACATAGAACTGGGGAACACAGGCCCTGGGGAACACAGGTCCTGGAGAACATAGGACTGGGGAACATAGGACTGGGGAACACAGGTTCTGGGGAACATAGAACTGGGGAACACAGGTCCTGGGGAACATAGAACTGGGGAACACAGGTCCTGGGGAACATAGGACTGGGAAACACAGGTTCTGGGGAACATAGAACTGGGGAACACAGGTCCTGGGGAACATAGAACTGGGGAACATAGGTCCTGGGGAACATAGGACTGGGGAACACAAACATGGACCCTTTCCAATCTTGGTTTTATTCTAGAGTAATATTAACTGTATGTTTTACATTGTAAAATTTCTTGCCATTTAAACAAGGGGGAAATGGTCTTAATGTCACAAATCACATGCATCTCAAATTCAAGTCAAATCGTTCCTTTAAGTTGCACATGAGACCCCATTATGTTTTGTTAGAGTACTGAACTATTTATCCTCTCACTTTATAACAATCCTACGGTAAAGGTGAGGTGAATATCGCTGATTAGTCCCAGAGACGGGATGTTGAGGTGACACTGCTGAGCCTGAGGCAAATAATTGTTCATTGTACAATTTTCGCAAGTTTTATCAGGATATGTGAAGCATTGTATCATATAAAAATTTTATTCTGTACTGTTCTTTGTAAAATTTCTAGCTTTTAAAGTGAAATTAAAGCCAAACTCTCCTGTTAAACATGAACTTGTGTATATTTCATCATCAGGTGGTTTTTATTTACATTTTGGAACTTGCAGTGTGCTAAAATCCGTTTGATAGTTTAATAGCCAGTTTGAAAAGACAGCCGCTTCACTCTTCCGAGTGGGTGATATCATGAGAATAGGACCTGAATCTGTCAGTTCAATGCAAGGCAAGTTGAGGGTAAAAATAACTGTGTACAGATATTAAACTAACAAGTCAGATAAAGTAGTGCACTTCTGAATGAAATTAAACTGGGCATGTCTGCACATAACACGAGCTTTTGTTCGCATACATCAGACAAACATCGCCTCGTTTATATGAATGAATGATATAACCTGCCGTTATTCATACGAAAAATAATTCCGTATTTACCGTCGGATACATGTGAATCACGTGATTTTTCACACTGCAATGTCGCCCAGTTTGTGGATTTATTACTTTTTCCCTTTATGAAGAAGCTTGCAAAAACATGTATGATTTGTGCAAGATTGTATAAAGTTTGAGTTTATTTTCCCTGTAAAGGGACCTGTTCACTTCCCATGTATTAAATCAACATGAAATACAGTGTTATCTCTTAGAAATGAAATGAAATTGGCAACAATCTCTTTCTGAATCAATTTGGTTACTCCTGTTTGTGAGTGTCAGTGACCCCTGCACAGGGTGCCGTGATATTAGTAAACATTGCTTTTTTATTACTTTCACCGAGGGGCCTGTTATGAGATTGGTTGTGTGTTTGTATGTCTCTGTTACCGTGTTAACTTAAAAACTACTGAACTGATTTTCAAAAATTTTATGAAATGTGGGTTTTGGCCCATTAAAGAACTGATTAAATTCTGGGTGGGATTCGGATCCCAGTCCAGGAGGGTTTTGAAGTATTTTTTTTAATATTGCTCCATAATGGAGAAATATTGCTTAAATTAGACTATTACTTGCAAATGCATATCTGATTTAAAATAAAACCTGGATTGAAAATTTGCAGGTTACACTATCTTGGTGGAGGTCTGCACCCTCCTTCTGTTTCCTTACACTTGAGCTCAGATTTTTTTTTCTACTTTCTACGAGTCCATGTCACACTGCCAAGTTTTATATATATATATTGAATTGTGTGACGTGAAAGTTCAAGTTCAAATTCAGTTGAACTCCGACCCACCCACTTCGTATGACTTGAGACAATTTCACCTCTCATTGTTCATTTCGCTGGGGTCTAACTTTACTTGGTCCCTTGTTGCTGATCATTTCCTGTGTAGACACTCCTTAAGATTTGGCTCTGGCTCATTTTTGTGTGTGTGTGTGTGTGTGTTTGTTTGAAAGAGAGAGAGAGATATGTCTCAATCAAGTGCGATAATAAAACTTTATATCCTTTTTAGTAATGTTTTTCTGCAACAGCACTGAATGAGGGTCATTAGGTTGTAAGTGTTATTTGTAAAATTGCCAGAAACCTTAAAAAATGGTGCGTTTGTGCAGTCTGGTCTTTTTGTGTGTAATGAGGTAATTCCATCACACTTAGCTAATTTGCAGTCTGTCAGAAAACCTCACTGACAACATGAACAAAATGTGTAACATTTGTTGTTGACGCTGCTGTCATTCCAGGCCTGTTATCGAGCTCCACCCCCTGTCGTGATGCCATTGTTTTAATACTTTGTTTATAGAATACATGGGCGTGTGTCCGTATTCCGTTTAACTCTGTCAAAAAAGTGCTAGCAGGTTGCTGGGGAGCGCTCCATTTCAACACTATCACAATATCTTGACAACATAACCGCTACTACATGACAAACCAGCGTCGCCCCTTTACCTGTGTGGTTCTATCTGGAATAGATAGACAGACAAGCGTCACCGCCATTGTTTTGGTTACCAGTGTGACACCTACCACCCATATGATGCTTCCCTGGAAAGTAGGAACAGTGGCGACACCAGGCAAGTTTTTTTTAAAGTAGAAACACTTGGAGCATCTGGGCACAAAAGTCAAAGAGCACTGAGAAAATAATAAAAAATTGTGGACACGCCCATATTGTTCTGTTGCTTAGGCGGTGATCACACTAAAACAGCGACTGACGCGAATAGCAACTCGTGGCTGTCACTTTTCATTCTCAGATTAATATTTGCAGCATCGCATTTTGGTCGCCTGGTTTGTGAACTCATCGCAAAAAATCTCAAACATGATTGAAAGTTCTGTGAATGTCACAAAACGAGGCTCTGACGTGGAGAAGTCTCAAACTCCTCTCAGACAGTCCGCGCACATCGTGAGAAGATTGTTTTTTGCTTGAAAGTTAGTCTTTTTTTGTTTGCAAGGAAGAGCGACAGGTTGCAGACTTCCACGCGGAAAGTTTCAGATCGGCTGGCATCCGCCATATTCCGTGTATTTTGTGATAATTCGCGTCTTCTTCGTGCTAGTAACGCGTGAATGAAAAGCGAACGGTTTGAGAACAAAACGCAAACAAAATGTGACTGGTTTTCGACGGGAGATTCAGGTTTTTTTTTAGCTAAACATGACTTTCGCGCGATAATCATGTTTAAGCCGCAAAATAATTTCTTGCATGTGGAGTCGCAAGTCATCTTGACACGGATTTCAAAACTCGGAAAAAAAATCACACAAGTGGTGCATCCTTTTCTATCGCACCTCTAATGTGGTTACCCCCTTAGGATTTTTAGGTTTCCGTATGAGACTAATAGCTTTGTGGACATGCAAGTTTCATTTGATTTTATTCATGTCATTATGTAAGTTATGAACAATTTCTGACCGCATTTATTTATTTATTTATTTTTATACACAAACACATTGGATGCGATTAAGATAACCAACCTAATAATGTTAGAGATTGATTCAAACTACCTGTTTGGTGCATTATTTCAGTCTCGGACGGAACGCGAGAAAGGAAGAAAAGGAGAGGATGAGGTGAGGGTACCTGCTGAGCAGCCCGCGCAAGGTGTCAAGTTCTGATCCAAAAATGATCTGCCATGCTGTGTGTTTATCTGTGTTTCTGTCCTGAAAGAGACGACTTGATGCTTGATGCTCGTCTCTTTCTTTCAAACTGCACAGTAAGAGGAGATTGATCAGACAGACAGGCAAACAGACAGACAAGCAGATGCACAGACAGACAGACGATACTGATGTTGTGTAGAATATCAGGGTGACATCGGCATGAAATTCTGGACTGGGATTAAACCTGGTGCCAAATCGGGTGTCATCGACTTTTTAAACTAAAAGTGCAGTCCCACTTCCTTTTCTTTCCTCATTCTAATCTCTCTGTTAAAAAGAAACGCTTTCTCTCTTTCTTCTTTCTCTCTCTCTCTCGTGCTCTATGTCCCTTTCTCTTGCCCTGTCTCTTTCTGTCTTTCTCTCCCTCTCTCTCTCTTTCCTTCTGTATCTGTCTCTCTCTTTCTCTGTCTCTCTCTTGCTTTCTGTCTATCTAGCTCTCTCTCTCTTTTTCTCTCGCCTTCTATATCTTTGTCTACCTCTCTGTCTCTCTCTTGCCCTGTCTCTCTCTCGCCTTCTGTATCTCTGTCTCCCTCTCTCTGTCTCTCGCTTTCTGTCTGTCTCTCTCTGACTCTCTTTATCTCTCTTTCTCTCTCTTTCTCTTTCCCTCTCTTTCCCTCTCTCTCTTGTCTTCTGTATCTGTCTGTCTCTCAGTCTCTCTTGCTTTCTGTTTGTCTCTCTTGCTCTCTCTCTCTCTCTCTGTCTCTCTCGCCTTCTGTATCTGTCTCCCTCCCTCTCTCTCTCTGTCTCTCTTTTGCTTTCTGTCTGTCACTCTTGCCCTCTTTCTCTCTCTTTCTCTCTCTCTCGCTCTCTCTCTCTGTCTCTCTCTTGCTTTCTGTCTGTCACTCTTGCCCCCTCTCTCTCTCTCTCTGTCTCTTCCTCTCTCTCTCTCTTGCCTTCTGTATCTCTGTCTCCCCCTCTCTCTCTCTCTGTCTCTCTCTCTTGCCTTCTGTATCTCTGTCTCCCTCTCTTTCTCTCTCTCTCTCTGTCTCTCTCTTCCTTTCTGTCTGTCACTCTTGCCCTCTCTCTCTCTCTCTCTCTCTTCCTTTCTGTCTGTCACTCTTGCCCCCTCTCTCTCTCTCTTTCTCTCTCTCTCTTTCTGTCCCTCTATCTCTCTCTCGCCTTCTGTATCTCTATCTCCATCTCTCTCTCTCTTTCGCCTTCTGTATCTCTCTCTCTCTCTCTCTTTATCTCTGTCTCTCACTCTCACTCTTTCCCTCTCTCTTTCTCTTCTTTTTATTCTTTCTCCTAATCCACAAAAGAACTAAGGAAGGGAAAACTCTGTTGCTAAACTGGTGAAAAACCGCAGAATAGTCAAATCAGACGACCGGATTGTACGCCTGTGGCTTGTTACAGTGAAAAACTGCTCTACTTAATCATTATAAGTAATAAGTGTGGACACAGGCTGTAGTTTTAAACGAAGACATGCTTGTTGCTATTGCGCAGTGACTTGGACGTAACCCCTGGACGTGTCCTTTCACGTGTCTCAGAAGCGACTGTGAGCCATTTGTCTTTTAAAGCATTTTCTTTTTCCTTAAAACGCCTCGTCCTCAGTTCAGCGTTGCCAGGGATTTCCTACCCACATGTGGCGCACATGCATGATGAAAAGCCTGTTCTAATTATCATCCTGTACCATAAAAACGGCATGTTGTTGGCTAATAGACTATTAAAGGATGACTTCATCGCTTAAGAAGTGCCCTTACACGGCCCTTTACCAATAGAAATACAGTCAGCGTTATTATTTGATCAAAAAGCATTGGACTAAAGTGTCTGGCTTTGACTTAAATAAAGCCGGCTGGCTGTGGAGGCTCAATTAAAGTAGATTACTATAAATACTGCTTATTGGACAAGCTGTTCAGTGTACGGACAGGGTTGTAGATGGTTTTTTTCCCGTGATAAACGGTGACAATGCCTGGTTTACTTTTTTTCGCCATATGGGAACCAGTTGCTATATTACTGCACATGTAACCGGTGAAGGATCCACTACTCCGTTTGACACTTTGTTGACAGAATAACCTTGTGCTGTGATAATATATACTTTTGACATGCTAAAAAGTGCACAAGAAGAAAGATAAAGGCATTTTCCACCTCACCAAACTACAAGTGATGATGGCCAAGGGTTGCCAGATGTTCTTTTTTACTTTCTTTTTCTTTCTTTCTTTCTTTCTGGGTTTTTTTAATTTCATCCCCCTCTTCGCCTATCAGTCCAAGTGGCTTTGGCTCATTGGCTTTCCAGGCTGGTGTGTTTGCCGGAGCAAGCTGTTTAGGCTATTTAATTCCTAAACACTCATTAAAATGGTTTGTGTTCCCCTTGGCGATTCTGTTAAATTAACAACTAGCTCCGGCTACAGGCTGATTATGTGACCACACAGCCCGTCTCGGTTAATCGATTCCCCTCCCTGCTAAAATGGCTCCCTGTAAATTAGTGTAAAGCTAACGATTTACGGGCCCTCGCGTCCAGGCGCTGTCGTGTCGGAGCCGATGTTTTAGCACGGAGCGGTGTCACTTTCGGCCCGATCAGCAGCTTTTTCCGCCGTCCCCTCTCTCCATTACTCCGACACGTGGCCAGCCTCTATTAATGACTCCATAATGGAGAAATAGTGCGTTCTGTTGGTGTAAAGCACGCTCAGGAATACATAAAAACCAGCTACGTGCGAACCGAGACGCGCCGTGCCGTGCCGTGCTTCGACACTGGAAAACGAAGGAGCGAGGAAGAAGGATCACGGGAGGTAATGCTCCGTAAACCTCCAGATTTCATCGGCATCCATCCATAAAGAGTGAGAAAGGAGAGAGAGGAAACAAGGTGGTGGAGTAGGGTTAGAAAAATACTGCCCCGGCTGATAATGATACCATTACACTAATGGAGGTAGCAAATGAAGTAGCAGCTCGACACTCCTGCTTTATTACCGCAGGGCGGAGGGGGGACTTCCTGCTGCATTCCTAATGGCCGCAGCAGCGAGTATTGATCAGGCCATCATACCGCTAATCCACACACACATTACCTACTGCCACAATGACATGTCAATCCTGTCACTGTTGCCGACAGCTACAGCTCACCATGGCCTTTGACCACAAGGGGCCTCCGTCTGATCTCTCAGAATTTCGTACACCCTGATTTAGGGCTGGAGTGAGAACGATGGAATGGGTTTATTTTGAAGAAAGAGAGAAAAAAGCAAGGCAGCAGTAGGAAGGGAAGTGTGATTAAGTAAAAGGCTTTTTTTTTAATTAAAAAAGGAATTGACGATCATATAATGTGCCACGTTGGATAAATAAATTAATAATAATAATGAAAAAGAAAATCACTCCCAGCAAATGATTATAGGTGTAGAAGAAGTAGAAGTCGTACGGTACAGTGAGGATGGCTTTATTTTGAAAATCGAGCAAGGTGATGTGGAACTCTGATTAAAAACCTTCAGCATTGACTTTTATTTTAAAAGAGCAGCAAGTCTCAGAAGGGTAATAGTACACAGTGATTAAGTAAAAGCAGTAGGGTTTGTTTAATTAAGGACCAAGGCATTATCTGGTCTCCTGCCTCTTTACGGCCGGTCGGCGTTTGAGCCGAAGTAATGAGAGAGCTGCTGTCTTCTCTAACGACCTTGTGCTGTAAATAAGGACAGGCTCAGCTGACTGCTTACAAGGTCTTTGTTTGGCTTCTCCGACATGTGCAATTAAGCCGTGCAGCTTTTTAATAGGAGCGTAATCACCAGACATAGAAATGTTGCGTATCGCAAAATTAGGGAAGACATTGTAACTTCAGTCAAATTTCAATCATGTGTTTACTGCATGTTTCATTTTTAACATTTAAAAAAATTTTTTTTATACTATTCACATATTTATATAGCATTTTTATAATTGGCTCATGTTTGCATGGATACAAATATTTTTCGGAACTATAACAGCTTAAAAAAAACACGTACAAAAATTTGGTTTGGTTTCCAATGTTTGCTTTTTTTAGTTTTAAAGCTGCAGGACTTGTGTGTATCTACCTCTTCATATGTACCTTTCCAAGTCTTCTTAAAAGTTACTACAAACAACATCTTCAAGCTGTGTAATGATACACCTGTTTGAGTAGGTCCTAACTAATAAATGAGAGCAACAATCTGAAAAAAAAATAAAAAACTATGTGCATTATCATTTTGTAAATAAATTAAATAGCTAGCTTTACAAATAAGGTGGGGTAAAACGTTTAGCTAGGAAAATAATATTTAGACAAATTTAAATTCAACGTGGGCCTATTTACGAATGTTATGATTAGTTTGTAGTAAACGTTTTCAAATTTATGGTTTAATTTAGCCTGAAATAATTTTGCTTTGAATTGGAATAAAACGCAATGACACTTGAACTTGAAATCAGCTGCTTTCAGATTTTGGAATTGTTAAAAAATTTAATTTTATGACTGTAATCGACTTGTTACAAGGTGAAAATTTTAAAATGGTCTTTCCTAGTCCTAGCATATTTTTATTTCAAAATGTCTAGCTAGTAAAAATTACAAACTTTGGTCTAGTAATGAAGTTCTACTCTTAACTTTTACTGGTTTGTTACAGTTTAATAGTCTTTTTTTAAAATATATATTTAAATGTTGGAAGATAATAATATTGTTTGGATCGTTATACAATAAATTCAGATGTTAAGAAAGGCCTAACCTCTAGCTAGCGATAAGTAGTGAAAAATGTCGAAGTTTAAATCAGAAATATTAAATTATTAGACAAAAGTAGAAAGAGTAGCTTTAAAGTTGCCTACAGACTTTATGCTTCAATTTAAAATTTCAACATTAGAAATTGAGCCAAATACACTCCAACTGAATATGGAAAGGTTAAAAAAAAAGACAATGACAGCAAGGCCTCCTAGGTGGGATCAGGTCCGTAATGTGACATTGAGATGCTGCATTACTCTGAAGGGGTTTATTTTGTGATATTGAGCAGCTTGGTGAACAATGTCCTGCTTATTACATGGCTACGTAGCAAATATGAATTTGAAGAACCAGGCATGGCAACATAGCGGTCTGTTCCAAAGAAAAAACAGATACTGAATACTGTAATTGACCAATCAGAATTGAGTATTCAGATGAGACTTGTATATAAAGACAGAATGCATTGGTAGTTAATTTATCGAAAACTCAGAATTCCTCACGACAGATCAGGGTAAAGATGTGTGTTTGCTTTTTAGCATGTTTGTACTACTGTAGCCCATGTTTAGCTTTTGACTTGTAATGATGGAAAGTTCAGAGCGCCATCACTAACGCATTACAGTTCGGATAACAAGGCCGGAAGAGGTCGTACTTAGCTACAGAAGTGCCCTACGTGGTCATACAGTTGGCCTCTGTTCAGCCGCGTTATTTCAACTATTGTTAGCTTTTTTTCCCCCACCTCTCTGTATCAGCACATCAAGCGCTAACCTCCACTCTGGTGCTAATCAAACGCTTTACCTTAAGGGGAGCACTCACTCAAGCCTCTCATTATGAACGCTCCCGTAGCCATAAAGATGTATATTTATATATCTCCATCTCGCAGGCTGTCGTGGTGGTAACTAGTTATTGATCTGGATATTTAGTCATTTCTTTCTGCTTGGCCATCAATATTCGGCTAACGTGTGTGTGTGTGTGTGTGCTATGCTTGACCCTGGCCCCCGCTTCTGTCTTGGATCCCATTGGAGTTTAGTGATATACTATTCGGAAAAGCAAATCAATGAGTGAATATGAAGTTTGCGGTGTAATATAGGGCGACCCCGGGGCCTGTGGTGCTCGCATTGATCCCTTATGTGGACTTAGCTTGATTTGTCTGTCGCGGAGGCTTCTATACACTGTGGGGGGATCAAACATCCACCATGACTTATGTACAGGTTTTTAAAATTCAGCCCCATATCTTTTATTATTCATGGTCGTTTGGAAGTATGGATATTGCTGAAGGAGCTAACATAATGACAGTGATATTTTATTCTCTTAGCTAAGTGCCACATACGTACACAACCCCAGTGAGTAGCAATGCAGCAAATGACGTGAAGGTAGATCCAGCACAATATTTAAAAATGCTTTCGTTACACACTGAGCGCCAGGCTTATAAGCTGTTCAGAAGTATCCAGAGGAATGTATCCTAAAGTCCAACAAACTGGTCGTTTGTTATGGTACGAGTTTATCAGTGATAGTATATGAACTCTAAAATTATTGGCACCTTTTATCAGTGTAAGTAAATGTGCATTCTTATGGGTTAAAAAAAAGTTTTCGCAACCCGGAGATCGCAAGTTCGAATCCGGGTTGATGCCACAGCCATCCGTGACCGGGAGACCATGGGAGCTAAATGGCCGAGCTCTCACGGGAGGGAGGGATGGCATACGCTCACTTCGTACGAGGGGCGGATAGCGCTTTCCCTCCGAGTGTGTTAGGCCGCCCCCAAATACGCATGCGCAGAGGCGGGTGGCAGCATCGCATGTCACGGAGGGGGCGTGTCCAAAGAAAAAAAGTTTTTGTTAGGTTTGTGAATGTTTTTTTTGCCTGCACATTTTGAAGAATGTCGATAAAACAGGGTAACCACATCGCATGGGGTTTTTAGGAACACTTTCTAACAGTACATGTGGATTAAGATTGAGATTATGTGATATAATATATTTATCGTAATTATTATATAATTATTAATATAATATCATGACACTTGAAGACATTTCTATGATATGTGATGTGTTTGTGGGACGCCGGTGCAGTGGTTGAGCTTCCTCAGGGTACTCCTGTTTCCTACAACAGTCTAAATACATGCAGATTCGACCAACACGTGACTCTAAACTGATCCTAGTTGTGAATTTGATTGTGATTGGATGTTGGTCTGTCTATCTGTGATAGATTAGGGACCTGTCCAAGGTTGAACTCCGCCTATTACAAGAAGTCATCTGGGATTGGCTCCAGTTTATCTGCAACTCGGAATGGATTGAATGAATGATATATATATATATATATATATGTGTGTGTGTGTGTGTGTGTGTGTGTGTGTGTGTGTGTGTGTGTGTGATTATCTATCTATCTATCTATCTATCTATCTATCTATATATACATATATACATATATATATGAACATGTGAAAATCAAGTACTTTATTTTCATAAGTAAAAAATAAAACAAAAAAAAAATCCAGATGCCTGTGCTATCTTAAAGTGTTTGAGGCTAGAGTTTATTCTTCTTCTTCTTCTTCTTCTTCTTCTTCTTCTTTTTCTTCTTCTTCTTTTTCTTCTTCTTCTTCTTCTTCTTCTTCAGTGGTCTCCAACCCTGTTCCTGGAGATCTACCTTCCTGCAGGTTTTATCTCCAACCTTAATCACGCACCCCTGAGTACCTGATTATTGTCTTGAAGAAGTCCTTAAACAGGTCAAAGATGTTTGTTAGATTTTGTTCAGAGATAAAAACCTGCAGGAAGGTAGATCTCCAGGAACCGGGTTGGAGACACCTGATCTAAATGATAGGGCGCCACACTGACATGGTGGTAAGCACGTCCGCCTCACCGCAGGCTCCGGCGTTTCTGTGTGGAGTTTGCATTTTCTCCCCGTGCTTATGTGGGTTTCCTCTGGGTACTCCGGTTTCCTCCTATAGTCCAAAGACATGGACATTAGGCGAACTGGCTGGTCCCACTTGCCTCTAGGTGTGAGTGTTAATTTATTATGATTTCCATATCATAATGTCACCCATTTATTTTTTGGACTGAGCTCTCATCCCTTTCTGTTCCTCCTCGCCCAGATCTCTTCAATTTAAAACATTTCCCAATTTGCAGAAAGTGAAAACGAGGTATTGTAGAGTGTTTCAATGTGATTTTATAATTACACTTTACACCATACTTCAGTTCTTGACAGGCAGTAAGTTTGATTTGTGTGTGTGTGTGTATGTGTGTGTGACTTTATGTATAAATGAACATACAGAGCGTTGCATGCAACACTTCAAGCTTAGTGAATTACCGTCCTCACTGACCTGTCTGATAAGAGTTCATCTGTCAGCATCGGTGTGATGGGTGTTAATATATAGTCAATAATCAATACTCTCAGTGAGCGTAGAAGCCTCCCAGAGGAGAATACACACAGGATTGATCTAGTACCCTGGGAATGCATGGTTTATCTGTCTGCTTTTCTGTGTGTGAGGGTGTGTGTGTGTGTGTGTGTTTGAGGTAGATGAGACTCATCAGCTTTTATATCATAATCAATTTTTCTAATATATCACTTTAACATTTCTTTCTTTTTGTGGCTTTTGTTTTCAGTGTCAGTGCTTTAAGTATGAAATAAAACCCTGCTGTTTGCTCGACCCTGAAATCATTTGATTTCCAAAAACATCACGTCCCTCCGTGCTTTATTTCTCTTGTGCCACGTGAAATTGAAAATGTTTACATTTTGCATCGTTACATTAGCCGTTATCACTTAGGTTATAACCACTGCAGAATGATCGTTCTCTCTTCAGGCTCTCATCTCAAAAAACAAACAAACAAAAAAAAGCCCCTCACCGAGTAAAAAAATTAAAGTCAAGGTGTGGACGAAAACTGAGCATTTTGCTGTTATGAAAGTCTGATTTCCAAAATGTGAAATAAATGCTTTTATAATGAAAGTTCTACCATGTCAACGACTGTGTTTTTGTTTCAGGTAGGATTATGTCGCAGTTCTGTGCAAATTTGGAAGCAGTTTTAAAAATAAAATTGAAAAAAAATACAGTTGTGAGTGGTGTGCGTTTCCACTGAGTAAAGTTATCCGATTGGATTTGGGTTTTCTCCGCCATTTTTACTTGGGTGATGGTCATTCCATATGAAAATGGCAATGGATCTCTGAGACCTGATAAAGTGCTGGCATGGTGATTTGTCATGCCATGTGACATCAGTGTGAAAACTTTTTTTTACTAATTCACTTTTGTGAAATATTGCTTTGTCAGTTAATTTGAATACTCACCCTTCTGTCAGTTGTATTAATTTATTTTGTTGATTGATTGATTGATTGATTGATTAGTGATTGTCTCAAGAACTGCCACAGTTCTGATCACAGTCAAATTTTGCATAGTTTCAACTAGCAGGCTGAAACAAGTTTATGAAAAGGTCATTGTAGGACTTACATTGTAAGATCGAGGTCAGAAAAATGGTTGCCCAGTTGTTTCTAATGTCCAGGTAGCAGCTGGTGCACTTCCTCCACTGGGGGGCTGCAGTTTGAAATATTTACCAGTTGTTTGTTATTATTAAAATTCTTTAAAAAATTATTTTTAAAAATCTTTTTTTTTTATTCACTTGCGGTCTCATATTGCATATTAAGCAGGTAAATAAAAATACGGCCGTCGTTGATTTGTGAATAAGGAGCTAATATAAACTCGAATTGAAACTTTCAAAACTGCTCTTAATTGCAAATCCATCAACTATTAATGTTCTGTGTAGTCCCAAGCCCCGCCCTACCACCTACTCTGCTACAAATTGGAGCCTCATTCTTGGCTGTTTATATGTGAATTTATTTTCCTCTGTAACGGCTCACCTTTTCTTGTAAAGGGAAACGGCAGGGCTTTTGCTTGACATCTGCTTCCCATCGCTGGACCAAAAGCCTCATTGGCTCCAGCTACAGGAGGCCTCTTTCACGAGGCACTGTAAACGCTAAACTGTTAATTTGTACATCATAAGTTCGTATCTATAAATGAGAAGGTAATGAAAGTGATTGTAAGTACCTGGTGTGTATGTCAGAGCCTCAGGCGGGAGGTGGGGCTGTATCCTATCATACCCCCCGCTGAATGTGAGGGAATGTGAACGGATGCCAGCTTCAGAGGAGTGTACTTAGTAGTTTGTGCCAGTTAGGAAATCCCAAGCAGGCCGCGATCCACCTGTGAGCAGTAGGCAGAGCAATAGGCCAAGTCTGCTTTATAGACTTCTTTTACGGCATCTAATATAGCAAATAGCCTCCTGTTGCTTCCTGTCGTTTATGATGGACGCGGCTTTTATTGAGATGGATGATTGTTGTGGTTGCCTCGTTTTGCTGAAAATACTCCAGGGACAGTAATACTAATTATATGACTGGTTGGGAAAAAAATGGTATCAAAGCTTGTTGGGACACAGGAAGTGATGGGGGGGGGGGGGTGTTGGGTATGGGCTCGTTAAAAGTGACATGCAGCAGTACGCATACATTATATGGTCTAAAGTGACTGGATCTTCACACCCTTATGTCGGCCATTCCCGAAATTTTGCTATGAAGTTCTCTTGAATGTATTAGTACGCTGTAGCAATACTATTTCCCTTCTCCGGAACTAAGAGGTCCAAACCTGCCCCAGCATAACCGTGCCCCTGTGTATTAAGCTTTCTCCATGAGGATGTGGTGGAAGTGTCCTGCAGAGAACCCTGACTTTAACCCCGTTGGCCAGCACTGTGTTCAGTGAACTAGAACACTGACAGCACCCCAGGCCTCAAGTCTCCCGACCTCGGTGCTTGATCTCACTAATGCTCTTCTAGCTGAATGAATGAATCTCCACAGCTGCTTTCTAACATCTAGTGGAAACAATTATAGGAGGAAATGGTTCTTCTGGACACTTTTAATATCCATGGTTTTGGAGTTAGATGTTCAATCCACACAGGTGGGTGTGGCAGTTTAGAAGAACATTTATCTTTGGCCGTATAGTGATGGCTCAACGGTTAATGCTAATAATGGGTTACTGATCAGATAGTCAGGGATTGGGGCCCCAGCAAGACCAAGCTGCAACTGTTGGGCTCTTAAGCCAAACCCTTAACCCTGTGCATATATATATATATATATACTACTCAGGAAAAGCATAATCTGATTGGTTCGTTTTCTTGGGACACTTTACAGTGGCTCCTCAAAATCAAGTTGTGATAAAATTCCATAATAGAATTTATTTATTTATTTTTAAGAATTGGGTTGCTCATATCCAGTGGATGTGGAATTAATAATGAACATTTTTATTCATTCAAGAGATTTCCTTGTTGCTGATTGGTGGAAAGCCATCAAATTATTCTTGCTATTGCATCGTTGCCATGAGATGATCTAATCATTGCGTCCTTGCCATTGGCTAAGTTCAATGATTTTTGCATGACTGGCATGTGCAACATAGCCACGTGACTGTCTGCTTGGAAAGTATTTTAAATGAATACTCAAACCGTTATAAAACTCATCTGATATGCAGAATTATTCAGGTTTGGAGGGTTTTATCTGCCTTGCCCTTAACATCCCCTCAACCGAATAATTCTCTATATCATACTTTGCCTTAATAAATAATTGCCAATAATCATCTTGCAAACTCAGGATCAGGTTTGAATCAAACCAGCAGACAAAATCTCATGGTTTGTCACGAACACTGATTCTGAAATCGTAGAAATTCAACAAAATGCCGTCCAAAAAAAAAAAAAAAAGAAGAAAGCCGTGCAGTATGATCTTTGTTGTCTATATAATAAAGCACTGTTTATTAGCTCGAGTTAGTTATAAAAGATGCCATAATGGAGTGTATATGGTTTGTACACTGTTTGTCATGCTTTAAAAATAAAGGGGGCAGCCGTGGCCTGATGGTTGAAGAAGCTGCTTTGGGACCGAAAGGTCGCTTGTTCGATTCCCGAACCAGCAGGAAAAATGTACGACAGTGAGGGGAGTGAGCAGCAAATTCCCTTCCTCCACCTTCATGGCTGAAGTGCCCTTGAGCAAGGCACCTAATCCCCAACTGCTCTCCGGGCACCTCAGTGTGTAGCAGCTCACTGCTCCGAGTGTGTGCGCTCACTGTTTACGTGTGTGTGTGTGTGCTCACTTTGGACGGGTTAAATGCAGAGGCAATAATTTCACTTGTGGAATTAATACAGTATAAAATAAAAATAAAAAAAGCCATAAAATCTTCTTTTAGTTGACTTTTCTTATGTTTCCATGCAGTATATACTACAACTCACCCTCAATATGTAATCGTTATGTAATAATTTCTGTGTTGATAATCAAATATTAGCAAATAATTAGAACTTCCAGTTTATCCCCCCCCCCCATCCCCACACACACACACACACATTTGCTTATCAGCATACGTTTGACTCATGAATTCCAAGGTTAGGATCACTGTACCGACAGTTTGATGGGCAGTCTGTCAGAAGCAGTGTGTGTGTGTGTGTGGCAGGTTGATTTTTAAAAAAAAAATTATTTGCAGAGAGAGATGAAGAAAGCGAGAGAGAGGCACTTGAGTGGTCAGTGGTGCATAACGCTTGCCTCTCAACACTGTCTCCTCTTCACTTAACCTTTGACCATTAAAACACACACACACACACACACACACACACACACACTTGTGAATGACGACAGGTTGTTGTCGGAGTGCTTGTCATGGTTCTTCTGTCAAAAGCAGGCTGATTTAAGTGTTCTCTCAGACACACTGTCTCACAGACTTTTCTTCCTCTTCTCCTCTGTTCAACCAGCCATAAGTTTATCTAAAGCTGCTGTCATCCACATGATCAGACTTGCATAAAAATAAGTGCACCCTCCCTATCCGCCTGTCTCCGGTCATATTTTTCTGTGTTGATCGGAATGAGATCCTGAGAGGTCGCTAGGTTAAGAGCTGTGTGTGCGTGTGGGCGTGTGCATGTGTGTCCCTGGATTCGTCTCATGTTTAGATGGGTAGAGAAGGGAAGGCAATCCCAGCATGCATTTCAGGAGTGGGCAGCAGTATGCTAGAGTTGTGTGAGTCATTGGGGTGCGCACAGCATTCACAGCACCTCACAGTTACACTTCGTTTCGTTCAGTTTAATTCAGAGGAGCATGGTGCCTTCCCGCATTTCAGACTGCGTGCATCTCGATGTCATCTTTACAGCGTACACGGGTTATTTAGTGGTTAGCACGTCCACCTCATAGCAAGAAGGTCCTGTGTTTGAGTCCCAGCCGTGGGACTTCTGTGTGGAGTTTGCATGTTCTTCCCGTGCTAGTGTGGGTTTCATCAGGGTACTCCGGTTTCCTCCCACAGTCCAAAGACATCCACATTAGGCTGATTGGCTTTTCCAAATTGCCCCTAGATGTGAGTGTGAATGGTTGTGTGTGTGTGTGTGTGTAGGCCCTGCGATGGTGTGGCTAGCTATTCTGGGTGTACGCTGCCTTTGCTTAGTGTTGGCGGAGATAAGGTCCAGCCTCCCTGCGACCCTAATAGGAATAAGCTGTTCGTATGTTCTTGAGTGAGTGAGCATACAATTTTGACGAGCAAGATAAAAATAAATAAGTGAAAACTTATTTTATTTAAATCGGATTTTTGCTTTAAGACGCAAAACACTAGGAGATATTTACGCAAATTGGCCAAATTTGCAGCCACAAACAGGATCTGAAACTCACTTTGCATGTAGAAACCAGTGCCTGGGCCGTTTCTCATGTTCCGTTCATGTCTGTACTCATGTTTTGTGAAATGAAATTGTGAAATTTTTCATCATCGGTCACAGCTCAAGTACTGTTCCAGTTCAAAGTCTAGCCGGTTACAGTCCAAAAGCCTGGATGTGTTTTTGTTACTCCTATTTTACCAAGCATGCATCAGGTGTTGATCTTTACCACCTGACAAAACTCCCAACGACAAACTCCCACAACCTTTTCCTCACTGCTGGTCTTTATATGTACGCCACAGATACGCCACCTTTCCCTGTGCTTGCGTGGGTTTCCTCCAGGTACTCCGGTTTCCTCCTACAGTCCAGAGACATGCACAGTAAGCTAGTTGGCTGTGCCAAATCGCCCCGAGATGTGAGTGTGAATGGTTGTATGTGTGATGGCTCTGCAATGGACTGACAAGCTGTCCAGGGTGTACCTGCTTTCGCCCAGAGTCGGCTGAGATGGGCTCCAGTCTCCCCGCGACCCTAATTAAGATCAAGCGGCTTAGAAATTGAATGAATGAATGAATGGGTCTTAAAAGGAAATAGTAAGGTAGGCTTGTTTTATGCCATTTTATCGTAAATATACTTTACTGTGACAGTAACTGGAAGGCTAAAAGAAATGGATGTGGTGTCAAGTGAACGTAAAGCATCTCCCGTCCTCAGAGTTTGTACTCCTGAGTTGAACTTGATTCAAGAGTGCGAACTTGGTATTGAGAAACAGCCCCGGGTTCTGCGAGTTATTTCAGTTTTACTGCAAATTTCTTTTTCGAGATAAACTTGCTATTGCTAAGGAGAACAAATATCTTACCTAAAAATTGCATAGTACAAGTAGTCAGAAGTTTTGGCACACCAGATTGAATGTATGGACATATACAACATGCATTTTGATTGGTTGGATAACTCAGGATAATAAGCAATTTTTGAATGGGATGAGGTTGGATATGGAGAATTATTCAGTCGGAAGGGATTTTGATCCCTCCATAGAAGTTGATTAACTCTCCATATCATATGAAAGCTGAATTCTGTAATTGTTCATATAAAATATTTGAAAAGTAGACCGTCACGCTGCTATTTTGCATATACCAATCATGCAATAATCATTCAACTTATTCGATAGCATTGATGCAATAATAGTTCACCTTGCAAGCTTGAATCAATTAAAAGTGTAAAAATAAACCATCAAAACTTGATTTATTTTTTCTTTCCTTACATTTCTGTGTAACACAGTGGGCCCGCGACTTACGACAGGGTTCTGTTCCTACGTCGTGCTGTAAGTCGGATTTCGTCATAAGTCAGATTGCACCACGCAGCTATGCTAATGCAGTAGCAAAATTAAAATCTAGGATATAAAAACACATTTCTGTGACACATGAAAGCACAACCAGCAATAAGAATAACGTTCATTCATTTTCTGAAGCGCTTAATCCTAATTAGGGTCGCGGGGAGGCTGGCGCCCATCTCAGCCGACTCTGGGCAAGGGC
>JAOUQZ010000035.1:3865907-3886332 GCA_028564935.1 Neosilurus hyrtlii
GATAGCACAGACGGCTAAATAGGAATTACAGATCAGGCCTGATAAATCTCTCTCTCTCTCTCTCTCTCTCTCTCTCTCTCATTAACCTCTCATCTTTGCTGGTTTTGCTTAGGGTTGTCCAAAATGATATAACACATTACCTTCACTTAACCTTTTTCTTTATCATTGAAATGATGAATTATTCCATTAAAGGTACGGTTTTCTTTTCCATTTTTGGTGCAGATCTTATTTACTGAATCCCTTTTTCTCTGTAGTTGTCACTGTGTTACTGGATTTTAGGACTTTGATACCTTAAAGGAATTACAATGGATTCGGAACAAAGGTGTGAGATGATATTCTACCACCCAACCCCACTAACCAACTAAACAACAATCCTACCAATCAGCAACTTTTCTAACCATTCAACCAACCAAACACCCCTACAGATCAAACAACCAAGCAAACTACAACCACACCAACCAGCAACCTCACCAAATAGCCAACCAACCACAACTCTACCAACAAGCTACTGTCCATTACTGCATAGACAACCAAAAAAACCTAGTAATCAGCCAGACAGACAACCGACCAAACAACTCGACCCAAGAGCAGGCTTACCAAGTAGCCGACCAACCAAGTAGCCAAACAAGAACCAACAAACCGACCTATCAACATCCGTACCAAAGAGCAGCTTTAACTACCTAGTCAACCAAACATCCCTACCAACAAGCAGCCTGAACAACCTGCCAACCAAACACCCCTACCAAATATCCAGCCAAATCACCAACCAACCAAAAACCGTACCAAAGAACAGCCTCACCAAGTAGCTGACCAACCATCCAGGCAAACACCCAAAAAAAAAACCTGGTAATGACCCAAGCAATCAGCCAGACAAGCAACCAACCAAACAACCCTAACAAAGAGCAGCCGACCAGCCAGGTAGCCAAACAAGAACCTAACCAACAAACCAACCAACATCCGTACCAAAGAGCAGCTTTAACTACCTAGCCAACCAAACATCCCTATCAACCAATCAACATTCATAACAACAAGCAGTCTTAACAATCTGCCAACCAAACAACCCTACCAAGTAACCAGCCAAATTATCAACCAACCGAACAACCCTACCAAAGATCAGCTTTAGCAAGTAGCCAACCAAACAACTCAACCAAACAAGAACCCACCCAACCAGCATCCCTACCAACCTGAAACCTTACCAACTAGCCAACCAACCAACCAACCAACAAACCATCCAACAAAACACTCATTAGACCTCCAAGAAAAAAAAAAAAACTGTAGCCTACCATTAAAACAAACAACCAGTTAAACACCAGACTTATGGACCTACTGACCACATGTCTAACTACCAGCAAGTCAAATCTATCACCAGTGCAAACGTCCCAGCAACCCCGCATTTTATTTCTTTTTATTTTTTGTCCTTTCTTTTAAAAAACTTGTTCTTTCTTTATTTAAAAAATCTTTGTTCTGGTTTATTTCCTGTAGAGACCACACTTTAACTGCCAAAACATTTGTCTAAATTTTAATTCATGTAGTGCTTTTTAAATACAGAGATACCGTGACTGTATTCTGTCTGTATAATTTAGGATTGTACCGAGATCATGCATTTCTATTTGTTTATTCATATCCTGATTCAGGCAGGAATTTAAAATAGACTAGGCTTGTGTGTGCCAGCGGTCTGACTCGCAGGGCTAATTTGGTCTGACCAGGGAAGTACATCGGTTCGACTAGGCCAGGATGCCTGCAGCAAAAGACAAGCAGTGTGCTGGTAAACAGGCTGAGAAATTCAAGACAACAACCAGACCAGAGAAGGAATAAAAAATGTGAACCGACTGTGTAGTAGGTTTGGGAGGTTGTCTGACATATAGCGTCTTTTCCATTACACTCAAGTTATTTGTATTTAACTTGTGTATTACACCAAGGATTTTCAGTACCTATGCCCAGAGTGTCTTATTCACTTATATATTAAGTTTTATTTTATTTCTTGTTGGATTTGTTAAAAGTGTAAGGATGGTAGTGCTGTAGTATATCAATAAACCGTCTTATCTTACCATGGGTTTACACTCGGGCACGATGTCCACGATCTCCACAATTTAAGAGAATCGTGATGAGCATAGGGGGTCGTGGGATCAAATCGTGATGATCTTGAGGGAACTTAGTGGATCCGTGATGATTGTACTGTCAAAAATTTTGCAGCGATTATTGCAAAGTGGGGGCAGTGGTGACCTGGTGGTAAGGTGCTGGATTACGGATCCCAAGGTCGGGGGTTCAAGCCCCACTATTAACGGGTTCTCACTGCTGTCCCCCCAGTGCAGCTAACTGGGTTATTAAAGGCCGGCCATGTCTCTCACTGTCTATGGTGAGAGGAATGTAAAAGAACCATTGCTGATTTTCGTTAAGAGTAGCTGCATAACCGTCAGCGTGTTTCTGCCCTGTGATGGCCTGGCGTGCTGTCCAGGGTGTACTCTGCCCTCGCCCGGAGTCGGCTGAGATGGGCGCCAGCCTCCCCGCGACCCTAATTAGGAATAAACGCTTCAGAAAATGACATGACATGACATTGCGAAGTGTTACGATTTGACGCCAATCGTGATAGAACGTGGGAATCGTAGTAGAGTTCAATAGAGCTTAACGGACCGTAACAGAGCGTAACAGACCTTGATGCTTGATCGTAGGGTATCTTAACGAACTTGGAAACACGATTCCTTCAAGGTTTTTCTCTTGGATGCACCCTGTCTCCTTTTTATACCCCAGTCCTGCTCCAAGCGCGGTAATAAATTGTGGCACTTTTTTGAATCTCGGAGATCGCGGACATCGTGCCGCAGTGTAAACCCAGGGTTACAGATATTGGTTTTTGAACGTTATTGCTTATGTTTTTTTTTTTTTTTTCCATCCCGTTATTCAGGTCTTAGCTTATGACACTGACTTACCAGTTTAGGAGAATAACAGCTTCTGTATGACTCAATTAAATACAATCCAGAAAAATTGGAGTTGGTGTTAAAACTGTGTTTTGTCCTAAAACCCCATTACCCACAGCCAGGTTCTTACTGCATCCTCCAAAAACTGGGTGGACACAGTTCAATGTATTAGGACGGCAGTAGAAATTGATAAGGACATTGAACGGTCTTCACAGATACGGAGAATATGGTCGTATAGTGCGAACATGGTTGAATCAGGGCAGTAAAGTAGCAACAACACAACTGAACCTAATAGGGGCTTTACTGATATAGTACAAGCGTGGCACGGACTTGTTAAACATAGATGTGGACAAAAGAAAACTTGCTGTATGTCTTAAGACCAGACAGATGCAATGAAAAAGTGGTATGTGTGAGGTGCGAGCCAATTGTTGTTGGTAGGAATGTATTAAGAACACACTGGATGTGGTGCATGCAATAAGTGGTAAGAAATAAGTGAGAAGACACAGTGAGAACCTGGCATGGATGTAGGAAGGACATAGGAACAACTTGATAACTGTGTATTTTTCCATTTTGAACACACTGCTGCTGCATCTATCAAACTTTTCAGGATGCAGGGTGGTCCCATGGTCTTTGTCTGAGTGTGATGGGTGCTTAGTTTTGTTCTATGGTATCGGTCCTGTTCACTCAGAGGATTAAGACGAAGAAGAACTTTAATCTAAACTCTGGATCCCAGTGGAACACCAAAGTAAGATCCCTAATCCAAAGACTTCACAGTTCTTCAGGAAGCTTCCCCCCTCCCCCTGAAGTGCAGATTCTGAGTGTGCATGCTGGACTGCTTGTTTGGCTTTCTCCTCACATTTATCGTCTCTAGACTTTCTGTGACTACTCTGCTCTGATTGGTCAAAGCTTAAAGCTTTGTGGCTGGGAGACAGACCGGGATGGGCGGACATACTGCTGTGCATGATGGGGCAGTGGGGGAAGGCCAGCTAATCGTAATGCCCAGCATGCCTAATGAAAAAAAAAAGCATTGAAAAACACGTGTTTACAGCTAAATCAAACAGCCTAGAGGGAAACCTTTTAATTTGACACTCTGGTGTTGTCTAACAACATTCATGGGTCAAAAACGTGGGAAAAACATATCTTCCCTTTAAAGGTCTACACACTTTCTACCATACGCAACTTCCTGTTGATCGATAATTATCCTTGCCACACTGATCGCCCAATTTAAAGCAAAGCAAATAAAGAAAAAGCATCAGAATGCAACACTTTGAAGGACTCCACGCAGCATTGCATTCTGAGAGCTTTGGCCTCAGGGTGGCAGGGTTTGAGCTTATCCGCTTGGAGCCAGGTTTAATTTCCCTTTGAGGAGCAGGCCAACACTAACGGTATTCAATCACGGCTGTTTTCCCTGAATATCACTTAGCAGCCACCGTAGAAGCAACTTTAATGTCATGGAAATACCTGAAGGTTTGGATAACTGGCGACTTCTTTACAGGGTTAAGCGTTACTTCAGGCAACGTAAACGAAGCTGTACTGCAGAACACACACACACACACACACACACAAATAGGGGAAGAGTTTGGCCTCCGTCCTGCAATTCAAGAGCTTTCTCTGGCAAGAAAGGGAGTAAGATCCTTATCTATGGATTCAATTCATCATCCAGATCCAGGGATAGATGGAAATGTGTAGGTGGGGGTGTATGTGAGAAACAGAATTTGTGAAAAGAACCAGGAAGGTGGTGTGTGTGTGTGTGTGTGCGTCAAAATGTGTTTTTACAGAATGTGTACAGAAGCCTTTTCTGAATTTGGGAAGTTGGTATGGTGGATAAGATAAATGTTTTAGCCATTAAACCTTTCGTCTTGGATTTTCCACTGTCCGATTGGCGTCCCTTTCCCGATTTCTCCCGCCATTTTTATTTTTCCCGGTCTGAAATTTTAAAAAGAAGAAAAAAAAAAAAAGCCAGCAGTGAATTTAGTTTCTGCCTCATTTAGCGTAAGGGAAAGCTTACGAACAGCTGTCTAAAACATGGCGGGGCTTTAACCCGACTCGCACAATGCTTTCAAACGTTCGCCTCTATTGTCTCGGCCTTCTATCCTCTTCAAAGCGCTGCTGTGATGTTGCAGACACATTTTTCTAATGTTTTACACTTCATATAATCCCTTCTGTGGTACGTTGGTGTTGGGGGCATGTGGGGATTGATGGCTCTCAGAGTGCTCATGAGGTCAATTTGGCTGAAAGGGCAAGCACTCAATCACTGTGTGTGTGTGGGGGGGGGGTGTGGGTGTGTGTAAGGGGGGGTCAGAGGAGACACACTTGAATATATGCACACACACCCAATCTTCAGTGCACTTCGTCTCATTATCGAACTCGTTCCTGTAAACCAGCCATATGTACCCAAAGTGTTATTGACATCTTAATGGTGTTTCTATCATGAAAATCATTCTACCTTTCCACCCCAAAAGCACACACACATTACACAGTATCATGCTACCATACGCTGAAAAAGGTGTCTCCGACATTTCCTGTATTATTGTCGGCTTTCCAAAGGCTTTAGTCTTGCTTACACACTTGCACACAATCACACAGGTCTGATCTTGCCGGAAGCACTCAGGGCACCAGCGTCTCACGGTCCGAGCCGTTTTCGGTTATGGAGTAGGAGGGATTTGGGAGCCGTCTGTCTGATGCCAATGTCTGTTCACTACCGCCGCTGGGTTCAGGGTGTCACTGCAGCAGTACAGTAACCCATACCACCAGCACCACCGCACCACCACCACCACCACCACCACCACACACACTTCGCTTTTTTTCTTTCGTTGAAGAAAGATTCATAGCATTGGGCAAGGAAAAAGTCCGAAGAAGGGCCAAATGAGTCTGGCTCGCAGTCGTCTGAGACATAATGGCTCTGCGTTTTGTCAGTGATTGAGACGGGAAAGAGGGATGCTGTCGCCAGTTTGTTTAATGGAGTAGAAATAAAGGTAAAGAATGAGGCTGGATTTAATGCCTAAAGTTTTTTTGGTTGTTTGTTTTTTGCAATTTGAAGTGAAAAATTCTTCCACCATTTTGGTCCAAGTCCAGCAAATTTATTTATTTAATTATTTGTTTGTTTGTTTATTTATTCAAGCGGTGTGCCAAGTGTACCGAACAGGGAAGCTTGAGGGTCCTGGGCTTGAGCCCCATGTTCTGTATTCTGTGTGGTGTTCGCATGTTCTCCCCGTGCTTGTGTGGGTTTCCTTCGTGCACTTTGGTTTCCTCCCACATGCACAGAGACATACACCACACATATGGATGAAGGAATGTTTGTTGTAGAGAACAGGTTCTGCAGGGGGCTCACAAGCCTTTTGAGTAAAAAACAATCCAACAGAAACTATGAAAGTGGCCCAGTGCATCATGGGAAGTGAGTGAGTGAGTGAGTGAATGGGTTGAACCAGTTTGGTCGAGTTAGGTGCCTAAATCTATATATTAAGACTTTCTACTAACCCTGGGTTTACACTGGGACACAAAATCTGCGATCTCCGCGATTCAAAAGAGGGTGGAGCTCCATGATTTATGATCATGCTTGGAACACGATTTGGGTATAAAAAGGAGGCAGGGAGCATCCAAGAGATGGAACTTGACGGAAGCGTGTTTTCATTTTTTTCATCAAGATCCCCTATGACGTTGCATCAAGGTCTGTTACATTCCACTACACTTCTCACGTTCTATCATGACTGGCAGTCGTAATACATCGTAATGTTTGCAGAAAACTTTTTGACAGTCAGGACGAATCATCTTGAATCCACCAAGTTCCCTTAAGATCATCACGGTTTGATCCCATGACCCCCCCCCACTCAAATCGTGGAGATCTCCGACATCGTGCCCCCAGTGTATCCCCAGGGTAAAATATTACAAACACAATAGGATCCTAATGCATAGTGCAATAACTTCCAGGCCCTCGGAGACACCTAGGTGTCTTTCTTTTTCCTTTTCTTTTTTTCTTTCTTTATAATTTAAACTGCATATTAACTCCATACAGAAATGCCCCTGCAGACCACAACCGGGAACCTTCATGTTGTGAAGTGAGAGTGCTACACCGCCGTGCCTCATCCATACAGGGAATGCAGGTATTTCCTGTAAACCTGTTTGATGCTATTTGTGTATCATCAGGTCGGGTCTGAGTGCACTGGTGACACTGTAGGATGGATGGATTTTTCCGATTTCTCAGATTTAATGCTGCTCTCAATACTTTTCGAATACATTTCGTCTTAAATGTTTGTATTTTTGTAGGGAAAAAAGATTTTGGAGCATTTCTTTTAACTCTCTCACTGTTGGCTATTCATCATTTTATCTTTTTCATCTCCTACGTGAGCGACTCGGAGCTTACTTGAGATCATGTGTGTTTAGAGTGCATTTTTAGAGCGAGCTAAAACGAGGCTTCTTATACAAATATACACGTCCACCTCCTGCAGTCGCCTGTCCTCTCGGTCACCCCTTTCACATCGTCCACCAGCTGAGGACAGCTAACATCAGCTTGGCGTAAACACACCCTTGCTTGCACCCTTGCACGTGAAGAAAGACGCGCTCCAGATCTCCTTTTTTTTTGTCTAGCTCGGCCTGTTTTATCCCCGGGTTGAGTCGAGTCCTCTCTGTGTACGTTTTTAACCCGAGGCGTCATCGTGTTTAGTCTAAGCAGAGTCCGTCTCCACCGAGCGACCTTTCGACCCAGTGCTCGTCATGCTAGATCTCTTTTGTGGTAAGTAAAGGGTTAAAGAGGTTTTTCTTTTTTTTTTTGGACAGGTAGTGCTTCAGTGAGGTGCTCGAGTGTTGTCTCATGCATGAACGAAGGATAGGAAGGCGTGTGGGTGTTGTGAGGTGAATCGATGCCGAGAGCACTTTCGCATAGTTTCACCACCTGCCAATCACCTGCCACTGAGTAAAAACGGCAGGAGAAGACTGCTTACCTGCACACACACACACACACACACACACACACACACACACAGGTTAGAGTTCACATGTCATCACTAATTGAATGCCCCGTCCTATCCATCAAATGATAAGATGCGCATACACAAATATCACCTGTCCTGGTGTTAAGTGAGGAAAAAGAAGCTTTGAATATTATGGGATGGACAAAAAAGATTAGAAGGAGATAAGTGTAATGGATGTGACAGGACGGCGCTCTTTATCTTTTGACAGCATATTCAATTTGAGTCAGTGTGCAAAGGAACCGAGAGCCAATCCCAGCTGTCTCCGGGTGAGAGGCGGAGTCACACCTTGAACAGCTTGCCATCACAGGGCTAACGCAGAGGACTACGAACAGTGATTCACTCTCACATTCACACCCATGGGGGGTTCGGTGTCCTCCTGTAGCGTATCCTGCATGGTTGACCTCATATGCATGTCTTTGGTCTGTCGGTGGAAACCTGAGTACCCAGAGAAAACCCATAAAGCATCTTTATTTATTATTTATTTGGAGTAACATCCACTTCTGCTGTCCATCGTGTATTTGTATTTTTTTTTTGACTCAGAAGTTGGGAATCGACCACATTACGGCAGTACGGTAGCGTTGCGGTTAGCACGTCCGCCCCACAACAAGATCCTGATTCAGGTGTTTCTGTGTGGGGTTTGCATGTTCTAGTTGTGCTTTCATGGGTTTCCTCTTTGTACTCCGGTTTCCTCCCATAGTCCAAAGATATGCACAGTAGATTAACTGGCTGCTGTTGCTATAGCAAGAATAACACATTTCAAACACACGTATTACCAATCTGACCAATCAGATTCGAGGATTCAGGAGTACTGTGGTAAAATCTATAATACTCTTTACGCTAAGTGTGTGTGCGTGTGTGTGCGTGCGTGCGTGTGCGTGTTTGTGTCAGTACTACACACTGCACACCATTAACATCCTCTGACCTCCCACTCGGGGCAGTTTAGCTTTTCTCCTTGATTTAGCATTGAATGTAAATACTTGCTGAGGTTTCAGCATTTGTTCCTAACAGGCAGTACGTTTAGTCCACAATGGATCTGACCTCTGCCCTTATGGGAACGAGTGTATATCGATTTCTTAAACAGTCTCCGTAAAGCTAAGTGCTTCTTTCTGAGGTCTGCAGGACTGCTTATTTCCTGATAAGGCAGATTTGTGCTCTGTGGGTGGGGTTGGCTGATTAATTAATTAATTAATTGATTAATTAATTAATTTTTATTTATGATCACTTTCCGATCTTACATAAAATGAAAATAATTTTTAATTATCAGGTTTTACACTCAGCATACTGGGAATAAATCTGTTTAAACATTTCAGCATGTGGTTGACATGTCCACCCCCCCAGCAAGAACCTCCTGGTTTCGAGTCGTGGGTGTCCGGTGTCTCTGTGTGTAGTGTGCCTGTTATCCCCGTGCTTGCCTGGGTTTCTTCTGGGTACTCTTGTTTCCTCCCACAGTCCAAAGACATACATATTAGGCTAACTGGCTGTTCCAAATGTTCCCTAGATGTGAGGGTGAATGGTTGTGTGTGTTGGCCTGCGATGATCTGGCGAGCTGTTCAGGGTGTACCCCGCCTTCGCCCAGAGTCGGCTGTGTCCGGCTCCAGCCTCCCTGTGACCCTGGTAGGATTGAGCGGTTTGGAAAATGCGACAAGTGAATGTCCGGAAACTAAAGGGGGACGGACGGAACCCATTCCTATAGCTCCCAAGCCTCTTTGTGGGCGGGAACTAAAAATTGTGTAAGCTGTATGCCATAAAAAGTGCACGGTTCTAAAGAAGATTCTAGACCACTTTGTTTTATTAATATTTAGGCGGATTTTTTAAACCATGACTCTCAGTGTCCATACATACTCCTTTACCGTACAGTATTTCATTCTTAATGAAGCGCAGACTTCTCTCACTCCTTACTTTCTCCAGAACAGATCCTGATTGTTGTGTGTAATTCTTATAGTTGTAATGTGTGTGTGTGTGTGTGTGTGTGTGTGTGTGTGTGTGATTGTGTAATGCATGTTTGCAGACCGAGTTGCTGTTAGCGGTGGTGGAGGACGAGACTAATGTTCAGGAGAACCGACAGGAGATGGCTGAGACCCTGCTCAACGCTCTGAGTGACAGACAGCAACATCGGCAGACCTGGAGGGACAGGTAGGGAACATGGATACACACACACACACACACGTACGCGCAAATTATTTGATTTTGTTATTTTATAAAAAACTTAATTCATAAAACTACACTTCATTTATTTAAATAATTCATATTTAAGAAATTTAATTATTTAGTTTGTTTATTTGTTTGTTTACCTATTTGTGTATTTAATTTATTTTAATATATTTATCATCACTTAAATAATTAAGGCAAATCTACAATTTAAATAAACTCATGAAATGTATTTAAATATAATTTAATTTTCTTTTATTTCGAAAAATGTTGATCTTTTTTTTTTTTTTATTCGTTTAATTTCACATAAAAGATGACGCACATGATGGAAGGTTACTCGCATCTTTGTGTTTTTGTTTTTTTTTTCACCCCTACAAGCCCTCAGCTAAGCCCTCGATAAGTAAAATGATTCTAAAACAACATTGTGGAACTGCGTAGAAGAACTAGTGTCACTGGTTCCTGTTGCTGCAGGAGATTTTAAGGGTCTTGATGACGTCCATTTTTTAAAAGAAAACCGTTTTTACACTTTTACGTCAAAAGGGTGTGATTAGTGCTATTATTTGGTCTTAAAGAGTAGTACTGTTCATCCTGACTGCATAATTTATGTGTATGTAACACGTTTAAGTGATACAGACACTTATTTTAACATGAATGACCATAAAAAGCACAAAACTGGGTAATTGTATCCCGTGGATTACTAGCAGGGGCTGAACCAATGGTTCAGAGTGTTTTTTTCCTGGAAGTGATGTCAACACGTTGGGCGGGGTTATCCAGCACAGGTAAACAAGCAGATCTATTCAGCAAGCAACATTTTAGGTGATAAGGAAATGTGTTCCAGAAGCAACTATGGCAGCAATTTGGAGGAAATGGGTATAAATGGTGACGTATTTGGACCAGAGAGGGAGGAGTCTCTTGTGGAGACAGTGAGACGTCTCATTCTAGTGACTCCGAGGATGAGAACGCTGCCAGAGATGAGTGTGACTGTAAATCCATAATTGTTTATGCAGCCAACGTTTTGCTGACTCTGCTTTCCTGTCGGTTTAGGAACACAAAAGAAAGGTTTTCTGTGATTTCTGCGCTTGTTGTTTGTGCAGCTCAGCACTGGACCATAATGTGTTATGATGCACGGGGTCAGTGAGGCAGCGCAGCCAATCAAACCAGTTCATGTCACTACCAGGCTGGAGCAGCAAATTGGAAAGGCATCATGTCTTTGATCATGCACGGTGTCCCAGCACTCGCACACACTTTGAAAAGGGGCGGGGACTGATGTTGCCAGAAGGAACCGCTGATGTTATACGTGATTGTTTTAAATAACTAGTAACGCTAATTTACCAAAGGTATCCTTTAAACATGACTAAATTCATCATTATCATCATCATTATTATCATATAACCTAATTGGGATCAAGCACTTCAGAAAATTAATGAACGAATGAATGTACACACACTCATGGATACACACGGATACAGTGGAGCACCAGTAAGCACTTCTCAAATGAGAGGCCAATTCATCTCTCTCTCTCTCTCACTCTCTCTCACACACACACACGCACACACACACACACACACACTCACAAAGAATAAAGATGTCTGTATGTTCCAACAGCTCAAAGACCTGACCTCTCATGTCTCAAGGATACATTGTGTGTGTGTGTGTGTACGTGTGTGTACAAGAGTGGTGGGCTCCTGAGTGGTCTAAAATTGGAGATAAGTTGTGGAGTGCAAACATAACTGTTATCTGTGTATGTGTGTGTGCTGTGTTATCGGGATGAATGGATACTGTCTGAGCGAGTCTTATCTTAGAGGAAGGAAGTCAGTGGGCTATCAGCACGTGTGTGTGTATGTGTATGTGTGTGTGTGTGTGTGTGTGTGTGTGTGTGTGTGTGTGTGTGTGTGTGTGTGTGTGTGGGCGGGCAGGTATATTTCAACAAAACAAATGGAAACGTACAGCTTCTTTAGCATATGTGATTGCTCCTAAATATGAATTAATTAAATCAGTCAGCATTCAAAGTGTGTGTGTGTGTGTGTGTGTGTGTGTGTGTGTGTGTGTGGGCGTGCATGCTGTACCTCTACACAGGTGTTGAAAGCTGGATTCCAGGCCTCTACATTTGTCCACACACACACACACACACACACACACACACACACACACACACACACACACACACACACACACACACATGTTTATTTCAGCAGTTGGAGAGATTAGATAGCACCGTTCTCTCTCCCTCATACTCCTACGTTCTAATATGTTTGAACTCAGCCCTCTCTGCCTATCACTTCCTGCGCCCAGCCTCCACTCTCGGCCATGATAATGGTACCTCCCGCTTTAGGCCCAGCTCTGTGAAGTACCTGTCAACGGCCAACATTTAAAGGAAAAGAAGCACATGGCCCCGCACGACGTTAAACACACTCTGATAAGATGGAGCTGATGTTATCGGTGACAGGCGTGCTGACACCAATATGCTTTTAGCAGCCAGCGTGGAACCCCCCAAAACATTTACTCTGACTCAAAAATGACTTCATAATCAGTTTGTGTATGATTTGTCTTGGAAACGAATGTTGAATACCGCCTGCATGGACGTGGCTGTTATCCTCGAGCCTTGGCGAGGAGTAGTCGTGGGTGGATAGCCTGGATGTTACAAAACTACAGCTGTGCATGGTTATTCTTTACAAATCCAAACAGTAAAGCTGCAGTCATTCATTCTAGAAAAAAATCGTTGCTGTTTAACCGTAGCAGCTAAACAATTACATGCCTCCCTTCAGTGCTCCTTACGAAGCTCCACCCCTTAAATTCATGGACGTGCACTTCCAAGGCAACAGCAACAACACCGACAACTCCAATTCCAACATCTCAGACAATCAGCAATAGGCTGCATTACTAGGGTGCTGTGCACGAGACACAAGCACTGGCTTTTTTTCTGATTGGCTGGAAAACCTAGTTAGGATGAATTGGTTCATAAAATGAAAGAATGAGTGTTGTGTGGCTCACATTGCACTTTAAATTATAGAATGAGCTCACAGTTGCGCATGGATTGCCTGATGATCGCTGTGAGTGACAGGAGAGCGCATGCCATCCCTCCCTTCCGTTGAAGCTCGGCCAATTAGCTGCCATGGCTGCGGCCTCAACCTGGAGGTGATGTGAACTTGCGAGCTCCAGCTTGATAGTCACACACCTTGTCCTTGTGCTACTTAGCAGCTCCCTTGTTTACTTTTATAAATAATTTTAAAACTTGTATTTTCTTTGGATGAACCAACACACAAACATATTTGTTTATTAAATCTACTGTATACCACTGATTATACAGTCCGCCATTTTGAGGAGATGAATACACGTTATGCATTATAATTAGCCTGCTGGATTTTTGCGAACACAACACTCACCTCACTGTCGTTCAGACAAACACAAGTCAAAGCACTTCTCACTTTCCAGTGAAATTGAACGTAAGGCTGAACATAAGGTTGAACTCGGGTTTTACCGGCAATCAGAAAGAGCAGCACTCATGGTTGCCAGATTGTATCCTGCAAGATGATAAAAGATGTCTTTCTTTCTTATGTCTTTCTTTCTTATTTTTTTTAAATTTATACATAGATAGATAGATGGATAGATAGACCGATGCTTTCTTGTGACAACCTGGATATATTCCTATCTTAAATTTAGTGTTCTGAGATAGATCCACTGGATTGATTACTCACGATTAACGAATGAAAGAATGCATTCCTTTAAGTTTACAGCGTTTTTTTTAAAAAATAAGAAAAAAGCAAACCCTTAATTTATGTTTGTATATAAAACCTTTACACATCACTTTCAAACCAACTATGTTCAACTCTTTTTATAAAGGCAGTTAAGAAGGGTTTTGAAACCATGGCTTCAATCTGGCAACCCGGGTTGTTACATAACCAAGTCCTCTAAAGCATTAACTTCCATCTTAACCTAAAGGAACATTAATACTTTCCTGACAACATGGTCATTTTTAAAGGTGCATATTTATTTTTTCAAATGGCAGATGACAGCTCCCGTGCTCTCATCATGGCTCGTGTTCAGGTTCCATGTTTCACTCAACTCAACTACATTTAATCATGAATTCTCCACCACACGTCCTTTATTAAACCTCTTGCTTGCTGATTCATGTTATTTATTTGCCCACTGAAAGCTGTAATTGTTTTAGGAGTTTAGTATGCATAGGATTCAGCCTGTCTGATTACGGCTGCTTTTGTGCCGGCGTGTAATAGTGTTAAAGTTTGGTGCGTTAAAGGCGTAATGATGGATTGCAGGTGGAGGACAATTCGTAAACACAAAGCCCAGCTGATTGATTATGGCTTTCTGAGCTTCTCAGAGAGAGCGGCTGCTCCTGAAACAGCGCTGTTAGTGGTGTGGAGTGCAGGATGTGTGTGTGTGTGTGTGTGTGTGTGTGTGTGTGTGTGTGTGTGTGTGTGTGTGAGAGAGAGAGAGAGAGAGAGAGAGAGAGAGAGAAATGTGACCGTAGGGGACTTTGTGTTGCTTTATAAGTATTGGGTTGAACGATGACTTCACTTTCAGCACCCTTGTGACCCATCTATTGCCCCAAACTCACTCACTAATGTAGCTCTGCACTTCACTCTATTTTCCTACAATCTTTCTCTCTCTCTCATACCCACCCACACACACCCACACACACACACACACACACACACACACACACACACACACACACACACACACACACACACACACAAGCACACTTGTACTTCTATCTTTGTGGGGATTCATTAACAGAATGCATTCCCAAGCCCCTTTCACTAACCTTAACCATCACAACAAAATGCTGAACCCCCTCCTTTACCCCTAACCTTAACCTAAACCTCATTATATCCTGAACCCTAAAACCCAGTTTTAACCCTCAAGCAGCCCTTTGTGAGTGAGAAGAAAATATCCCCACTCTGCTGGTTTAAAAACACATTCCAGGCCTCAATACGTAGCAAGTACACGCACATGGACACACACACACACGCATATATATATTTTCGAACTTAACCCTCTGACAAACATTTCTGGATTGAATCAAATTCCAGTATTCCCTTTTTCCTTTGGTTCCTTCGCTCAGGAACCACAGTAGATGCAAACCTTTTCCCTGGATTGTGCATCTCTGTATAAAATGTATATTGTGTTAAACCCTATTGTACACTATATGGCCAGAAATATGTGGATACCTGACCATCATACGTAGCTGTATAGAATATCTTTTATAGAGTTTCAATAGACAGCGGAGCTCCTGAGCAGAGCCCCATAAACATGAAACATGACTTTGATGGTTGTCCTGTGTACGTTTCTGAGTTGATCCTGATTGTTTATGTATTACTGACTTGCATGATGATGGGCAATAATAATAATAATAATAATTATCATAACAAAAATCTTAATGAAACTGAAGTCCAATAAATAGAGGCTCATGCACCACTGCTCAGACTCGCACAGAATAAAACACACACAGTGTAAGAAAAAAAACACCCAACATGAATGGAAACATGGAACATGAACTTGTCGAACGGATAATTAGACTGGTAAGACAGGTGATACAAATTCGATTGTGTAAATCTGCGAGTGAAAAGAGGTGGAAAGAAAACTCAGTGTTAACCTTTCCTGCTTTCACTCCAGACCGTAGTCAGGAAATGCAAGTGAGAATTATTTATTTACTTCCTTAAAGGATTCGTTCTACTTTTAAAACACCAGCTTCAGACACATATCGATTGAGATATCTATTAGGAGCTCCATTAAGAGGCCTAAGAGGACCTAAGAAGCCCAAACTGGTTCTAGCATGTGCCTCCTCACAGCATGAGCCCTGTGAAGGCACCCTCTGTTACGGTTACAGTGGAAGAACTCAAGTGTTCTGTATAGAGCCCTGACCTCAACCCCACTGATTTCCTTTGGGATGAGCTGAAACACTGATTACGTGCCAGACCGCTTCGACATCCCGACATCATTGCCTGACCTCACTAATGCTCTTCTGGTTGAATAAAACCACATACACGCTCCAAAGTCTAGTGGAGAGACTTAGTAGAGAGTGGAGCTTATCATAAAAGTAAAAAAGGATGTTCAAAAAGTCTTTTATGTGGAGGTGATGGGCAGATGTGCCCATATAGTACAGTGAATTTAACAGCCAAAAATGATAAAAAATCTGAAAAAAATTATAAACCATTCCAGAAACCGTAAACATAAAAATAAACTTCACTTCAAACTTCACTATGTTTCTATATTATTGTCGCATAGGAATTATTTTTTCTTATTATTTTTCTTCTTTTTCTTCTTCTCCTTCTTCCTCTTCTTCATCGTTGTTGTTCCTCTTCTTCTTCTTTTATGTTGTTGTTCTTCTTCTTCTTTGTTGTTGTTGTTCTTCATTCTTCTTTTGTTGTTGTTGTTAATGTTTTTCTTTGTTGTTGTTCTTCTTTGTTCTTCTTCGTTCTTTTTCTTCCTTGTTGTTACTGTTGTTGTTCCTCTTCTTCTTCGTTCTTTTTCTTTCTTGTTGTTGTTATTGTTGTTGTTAATCTTCTTCTTTGTTCTTTTTTGTTGTTCCTCTTTTATTATTGTTTTTCTTTTTTATTACTCTTTGTCTTCTTGTTTTTGTTCTACTTCTTTTTCTACTTGTTTTCTTCTTCATCATTTCCTCTTGTTTTTCTTTTTCTTCTTGTTTTGTTCTTTTTCCTCTTTTTCTCCTCTTTGATCTTCTTTGCATATTTTCTTACTCTTCCTGGTTTTGTTTTTCTTGTTATTTATTTTATTGGTTTTCATTCTTGCTCTTTTTGTTCTTCTTGTTCTTCTTTGTCTTCTCCTTTTTCCTCTTGCTTTTGTTGTTGTTGTTGTTGTTCTTTTTCTTCTTATTGTGTTGCTGAGCAGCTGAATTTCAGTATAGTAAAGTGTAAGCATCATGTGGTACCTTCCCACACTACATATGTATTAAGTGATTTATGCGGATTTGTGAATTTATGAACTTTTAAATTCATACTGAGCATCCAGACATCCCACGTCTTGCTTTTTATACTTACATACATTCTTGGATGTAACCACACATTTTCATTCAGACAAGTTTTCAGAATGACACAGTAGATGCTGTATATATTAGGAAATATCACAGCCTTACCCGAGACAAGCACGCAGTGGTCACAGTCACTGATATCCCACGTCACCCATGCATGCTTTTAAGTATCGGTGCTTCCACCACGTGATTGGCCGACTGGATAGTTGCGTGAACGATCTGGTAATTAAAATGTTTATGTAACTCTTTATTCATTGCTGCTTTACAGCTTTGAAAAGAGTTAACAGGAAAGATAAGGGACAAAAAAAAAGACAGACTGGACTTTGGGAAAGAATGCACCAGGGGTTAAATATGATAATCCATGGACAGTGTGTGTCCTACACCTCTCACACCTGCACAGACATGAGGTTGTGGAGATTGCTTTGGATACCGGCTTCCACTGGATCTACCTTTTTTCTTTCACATCCAGACAGCCATTCTGGCTTCTCACACCTTCATCTTGCCGTGTCTCTGCATGGCTTGGCCTTTGCGTGACCCCTGGGGCTTAGGGGGCATCGGCGCTGCAGGGTGTGTACGCATATGCGTGTGTGTTTGGATGGGTGGGGTGGCGAGCTAGTGCTCCGAACAGCTGTGCTGTTTGTAGGGACGGCGCTAACTGTTGTAGACTTTGTAAGGTCATTAGATGATAATAGAAATGATTACTGAATTACATGGGGGCTTTAGCAGAGGGGAGGGGCACGGCAGCGGGTTTGATAAATGGCCTGTGAAGGTGCCCATCTGGCCTCTTCTCTTTTTCCCTCTCTTTTTGTCACTCTCTTTTTCTTACTCACATACTTCCATCCTTTGACCATTCTGTGGAAGTGCAAAACAAAGGAGGCTGTAAAAGATTAACAGAGAAGCAAAGACAGAAGAGGTATTCTTTTTCTCGCTCTCTCTCTCTCTCTCTCTCTCTCTCTCTCTTTCTTTCTGATGTGTGTGCACGCCTTCGTTAATGCAGCAGTGTTTGACTCGTCACCCTCCATGTCTCAATGGAGCTGCAGGAGAGTGGGTAGCCATTGACCTTCGACCTGGGAAGCAGTTGGAGAGCTAGCACTGTGTAAATCAAGTGCTGCTGAGGTGAACACGCAAAAACACACACACCAACACACACTCACACACACTCACACACACTCCTAGAAACTTGCCATCATGTCAGATCCCAGGAAGTAAAAGATTTTGCACTTTGGTCCGTGCCTCGTTTGACACAAGTCCTTACATATTAATAATATGTTTAATTTATAATTTAAAGTGCAAGGACAGCACGGAAAGGCAAAGCAAATATCCATGCACATTCATACACATTATACAGAGGCATCAGCAGTGCAAGAGTCGGCACACCCTCATGATAAAATGATAACAATGAAAAGTATTCCAACAAGACGCTGTTTAGTTTAACGGATTTGTTCTTTCATTATGTGCTTGTTCATTTTAATGTAAAACAAAAAATAGTAAAACTTTTCCTCGGCCTCCTCAGTACAGATTATTTTACAAAACTCCAAATATTATTGAAAAATTTTATACATTTTTAAATGTGTTAATGTGTGTGTGTGTATATATATATATATATATATATATATATATATATATATATATATAATTTATTTATTTATTTATTTATTTATTTATTTTATTCATTTGTTTTTTTTCTGAACCACCTAATTCTACTAGGGTCACGGGGAAGCTGGAGCCTATCTCAGCCAACACTGGACAAAGGTGGGGCACACTATGAACAGTTCACCAGACCATTGCAGTGCAACACACACAGCCATTTACATTCATACCTACACATAGGGGCAATTTGGAACATTCAGCTGGCCTAAAGTGCATGTATTTGGACCGAGGGGGAAAATTGGAATACCCGGAAGAAACCCACTCAAGCACCGGGAGTATATACAAACTTGACTCAGAAATGCCCAGGTCCAGAAATCGAACGTAGAATCATCTTGCTACATAAGGCAGATGTGCTAACCACCATGCAACCTTGCCATCCTGCAAGACAATGCATTAAATAATAGTGCAAAAAATTATCAGTGATTATTAATTAAGATTAAAACTAATGACGTGTAAAAGTAAAATTAAGTCAATTAAGTTACTATTATGATTTATTATCATCATCATCAATATTATTATTAATTCATTTATTTTCTAATCTGCTTAATCCTAATTAGGTTAGCAGGAAAGCTGGCCCCCATCTCAACCGACTCTAAGCGAAGGTAAGGTACAATCTGAACAGCTCGCCAGGCCATTGCAAGGCCAACGCACATACAACCATTCACACTCACTCTCATACCTAAGGGCAATTTGGAACTGCCAGTCAGCCTACTATGCATGTTTTTGAACTGGCTGTTTTGAAGGAAACCGGGGAACCTGGAGGAAACCCACACAAGCGCAGGGAAAACATGCATACTCCACACAAAAACACCCTGAGCCCAGGAATCGAACCCAGGATGTTCTTGCTGTGAGGCGAACATGCTAACCACTGTGCCACCTATTATTATTATCATTGTTGTTGTTGTTGTTGTTGTCGTTGTTGTTGTTGTTGTTATTGTTATTATATTTTTTTATTGCATTATAGCTTAAACTAATTGGGAATGAATATGATGTAATTCTGGGTACCGAGCTCTGATTTCCTACTTTCGAGGTAACATAAATGCATCATTTAGCCTAATTTTAGGACTCTGTAATTTTTTCACTCTTTGGTATAAGTGATGAGTGGCCAAATCTTCCTTTTTTTCAGTCGAAACACATGGGAAACTTCACTGCTGTTTAAATCCTGCTTAAAAACTCATGACAGGGAACCATGCATAGAATACCTCAAACACACACACACACACACACACACACACACACACACACACACACAAGCAGTGACTTTGAGGAACCAGATACAACACCCAGGTGCAAGGGCTAAAGTGGGTGTAGTGCCTAAACGCAAAGCGAGACACAAACATCCCGGCGGTGGCTTTATGTTCTCCACCCTGCTGCTACAAACAGACGGGAGATACAGTAACACCCAAACCCAAAGAACAAAGCAAGCCTAGAGAGGAATGGACATGAGGGCACCCTCTTTAGTAAACGTATACATTCTTCCAGGTGTGAGGACTAAGGGCACAAAACATTATTAAAGATCCAATGCCATTTTCTGACACCTTTTAAGAAGTTGAGGAACTTCAGGAATGTTCATGATGAACTAAGGAACTTAAATCATGCTTCAAGCACAGGAACCTCGAGAACTTTACAGAAGAAATCTCATCAGAGATTTCCTTACACCCAAGTGTGGTGATTGCATTTCGGGTACTTGGTTACTGCCTATGTTTTCTCGTGTGGTGTCTCTTTTGTGTTTTTGTTTT
>JAOUQZ010000035.1:3891513-3904013 GCA_028564935.1 Neosilurus hyrtlii
ACACACACACACACACACACACACACACACACACACACACACACACACACACACACACACACACACACATATATACCATGAGAGGGTAAAACAGTGTGGGGTTGTTGGGTGGGCTGTGTGTTTTACTTGGCAGCACCTGTACTGAGTTTGTTGGGTGTAACTGACTCATGATACCTCAAGGCACTGAGCTTACAGGCAAACACCTGCGTCTTCCATTTGGTATGACTAGAGAGACGCACACACACACACACACACACACACACACACACACACACACACACACACACACTGTCTCATATCTACCTGCTATAGCATGTTTGAAGTGAAACAAATCAAAACATTTCTCTGTGTGTGTGTGTGTGTGTGTGTGTGTGTGTGTGTGTGCGTGCATGTTGCCTTATGCCTCCTTTCATCATTGCACAGACTATAATTAGCATGAAAGTGATGGTTACATTTAAAAAGCTGCAGTATAATTTGTCTGTCTTTATCGAAACAAACAGCAGTCCCACCCTGGCGCTGTCCACGTGATCGTCTGAGCCATAAGTGATCCCGATACAGCGAACTCGTTTTAATTATAATCAAAAATGATTGAACATGATTTTTTTTTCCCAGCTGCCAGTCTTTCTACACCCTATCTTTCTCACGCTAATCTATTTAGATTTGATTGAACCGACATCGGTTTAGCTTTCATCTAGGCGTATTATCATGAAAACGAAATGTCCAATTTGTCTGTACATGCATGTCTGTACGCTTAAACAAACCCGTGAGTACAAACCGCACATATACACTACATGTGCTCTCTCGCCATGGCACACTGCTGTAACCGACGTGGCATGCTACGTAATGACAGGATGCATCAAGCCCTTTCCCCAGTTTCAGGTTTGCTTTCCATTTTGTGGCGAAACCCTAAACGTTGTAGGATGTGATTCAGCACACCGCCTACTTGTGTGAAACACCCCAACTCAGCAGCGCCTCAACAGATGACGAGCGACTAGGTTGCTAAATAGGGAGAAGGGAATCTGGGAAAAAAAAAATAAATCACTTTTGGTTTAATTGCTTGTGGGCCTTAATGAAAACAGTTATTTCATAATTATCCTTCTGACAGTAAGACTTCAGCCCGTTAGCAGTTAAGAGAGCCACAAGGTTTTAGGGCCCCGGAATGCCAGTACAAGCTGCCAGGAAGCAGTAATATGGAAACATAGCTGGTGAAAGTTCTAACCAAAGCGACAGTCTCGCCCGCCTGGGGGAAAAAAAAAAAAAGAAAGAAATGGTGGATTCCCGAAAGAGGCGAACCCAAGAACACGGGCCACAGGCACAGCGGCAGAGGAAGGATGTGTGAACAAGGATTTGCGGTGTCAGGATTTCTGGTTCTCGCACAAATCTTTTTTTGCTTTCACCCTAAAGAGGGGAGTAAGACTTGAATTTATAGTGCATGTCGCTCTGATTGTGTCTTAATTGCATTTTTTTTTCTTTAGTTATAAGGAAAAAAAAGTTTGCTGATTAGTATGGTTTCAGTTCCAACGGTTTGCTCGGCGCTCTCTTTGGCCTTGCGTTACCTTTACGGCGCCTTAAGAGGATTTTTGACAACTTAATTATATAATCACTTTAACATTCTTACTGGATTATAGCTGCAACATTTCTGATCATAACTGTTCATTTTTCTTCATGATGGTAGATAAATTTTTGCATTTCATAAAGTTGTTATTTTTTTTCTATATCAGTAGATCATCAACATTTGATCAAAATACAAATACATTTACAATAAAAGCAGAGTGAATTTAAGCCTAATAAATATGTATACAAAAATGTGTTCATTTTGTGCATTAGTTAGTTTGTTTATTTTAGTTAGTTGGAATTTTTTTTTGTTATTTAGTTTCTAAGTTTCACCTAATTACCTAGCTGATTGGTTTGCTGTTTGGTTAGTTAGTTTGTTAGTTGGTTAGTTGTTTGTTGGCTGATTGACTGTTTGGTTTGTTGATTGATTGAAGGGTTTGTTGGTTGATAGGTTGATTGGTTGGTTGGTTTGATGGTTTGTTTGTTGGTTGACAGGTTGGTTTTTGGCTGGTTTGTTGGTTGATTGGTTGGTTTGTTGGTTGGTTTGATGGTTTGTTGGTTGGTTGATTGGTTGGTTGGATGGTTTATTGGTTGGTTAATCGGTTGGTTGGTTTGAAGGTTTGTTTGTTGGTTAATAGGTTGGTTTGTTGGCTGGTTTGATGGTTTGTTGGTTGGTTTGATGGTTTGTTGGTTGGTTTGATGGTTTGTTGTTTTGTTGATAGGATGGTTTGTTGGTTGGTTGATTGGTTGGTTTGTTGGTTAGTGTGATGGTTTGTTGGTTGGTTGATTGGTTGGTTTGTTGGTCGATTGATTGGTTTGATGGTTTGTTTGTTGGCTTGATTCTTGATAGATTGGTTGTTTTGGTGGTTGATTGTTTCTTGATTGGCTGGTTAATATGTTGGTTTTTGGTTGGTTGGTTGGTTGGTTGGTTAGTTTATTGGTTATTTCGTTGGTTGTTGATTGGTTGGGTTTTGGGTTGGTCATGCTGTAGTGACAGTGGTATTAATACTGATTTAGTTTTACTTAACGTTTTAGTAGCAGTGTAAAACCACCCATGCCAGCAGTTTTGGAGATCCACCTGAGGGCTTTTTTCCCTCTGAAGTTTCTAATGAAATTTATTTATAGTGGTATAACCTCATCTGTCTTCATGAATTACAGAAGTGCATCCATTAACTCTGACAGTAAAATGGCAGTGAAATCATTTGCTGTGGTGTTTCATTTGGCATTGGCAGTTTTTTTTTTTTGATAAACAAGCCAAAAAGAGTCTATTTTAGTCGCTCATTAAAATGATAACTGTCAATAGATTTTCAACAACCAGTGCATCATGAATAAGCCGACAAAGAAATCTCCAATCAGCCTTTCAGTGGCGCTGTGAGTTTAATCTGGACCTCAGCCTATGAATAAATTTTTTTTGTATAAACGTTGTTATAGATATTTAATAACCTTTGAAGTATCAGTCCAAAAACATTTTAGAATATAAAATATTATTTTTTAAGCACAACATGAAACGATACAGAGTAAATGTCAATAAAATACGCTGTGTATTACAGAAGAGGAAAGAACCAAGATGTCTGAGAATATGATTGGTTTTAAAGCACATGGTCATCGCTCCAAATATTGGCGTTGTTTCATTTATTACTGTTGACTGCCTGCTATAGTATTTTAAAATGTAGATTTTTTTAAAAAAACATAACTTGCACCATTAATGTACTTTATGAACAGAAGTGTGGACCAATTAAGAAAGATTTTTTTTGCTGAAATTTTAAATGGAAGAAATTTCTGTACTTTAAGATGCCGCTCTTTTAATAATACAGGAAATGGATTTTAAAGTATGTTATATGGATTCTTTATAGAAATATTTATGTGGCTTTGGTAGACTTTTCCAGTAATTACCGTGAATTGATTTTGGTAGCAGTGGGCTGATTGTGTTGAGCTCTAAACCGCAGCACTTCCCACTTAGAGGCCTGACATTTTTACACAATTTACACAATACTTATTTGTCTTTCCTATCGCCATGGTGATAAAACCCCCATCCAAATCAGTCATGTTTCCACTACTAAAATAGAGTTTACGCAGTAATATTAGGAATGTAGATGAAACTGATAAGGATATGGGATGGTCTCCATGGACACGGAGGATGTGAGATATATTAAAACCCCCCAAAACAAAACAATATATAAGGTGTGGATGTTCTTTAATCAATACACAGTAAGAACCTAATAACGATGTACCACCGATGGCACTGACGTAGTAGCGATGTAACTTAAAGCACTGATTTGTTAAATGATGTGGACACAAGCATTTTTAAAGCAGTATTTATAAAGACTGGACGACTGCAGTGAGAATGTAGGGAGCTCGTGGTGCCATCTGATTGGTCGTAGTAAAACTGTAGTAGGAACACATTAGGCATGGCGTGAATATGCTCAAGATGATTCCTTTAACATCCAATAGGATCATGTTAGATTTATTGAAAATCTGGCCTAACATGGATGCAGTACAGACCAAAAAAAACCCCAAAACACTATTTTGTCCAAGTGCCCTCTGTGTTCACTGAAATTCTTAGAACACGATGCTAAGTATGCTAAGTTCAGTACACGTACAGTGCAATATGGATTCATTCGGTCATTCATTTGCCCAAAGAAAACCCACGCAAGTGCAGGGAGAACATGCAAACTCCACAAAGAAACGCTCGAGCCTGGGAATCAAACCCAGGACCTTCTTGCTATGAGGCAGACCTGCTAACGCCTACGCCGCAATGCCCCTGGAATAATGGATACATGAAATGTAAAAGTGGCGTCTACAGCAGGTGGATTAATATAAAAAAAACACAATGTATCACTGCTAAAACATCGACACTATTTTGTGATAATGTGGCGGCACGGTGGTGTGTTGGTTAGCATGTTGTCCTCACAGCAAGAAGGTCATGGGTTCGAATCCCGGGACTCAGGTGTTTCTGTGTGGAGTTTACATGTTCTTCCAGTCCTTGTGTGGGTTTCATCCAGGTACTCTGGTTTTCTTCTACAGTCCAAAGACATGCACATTAGGTTTATTGACCGTCCCAAATTGCCCTTTAGGTGTGAGTGTGAATGGTCTTGTGTGTTGCCCTGCCATGGTCTTGCAGGCTTTTCAGCGTATAACCCGCCTTCAACCAATGACGGCTGAGATAGGCTCCAGCCTCCCCATGACCCTAATAGAGGATTAAGCGGTTTGGCGAAGTGAGTGAGGTGAGTGAGTGCTTAAGTGGCTCAGTTACACTTCCACTAAATGTTACCCTGGCCGCTTTAATAGGAACGCCCGTATACTGAACGTCACAGGTCTGCTCTGACCCCTAACTGAGACTGTTACTGTCGTTCTGTCGTCCGTATCGAAACGTTGGTCTGTAGAAGAGAGGACGAGAGGGAGTCCCAGCCCCAAACTCTCAACGTCTGTGCTCTTCGTCAGTCTTCACTACACCGCGATGTGCTTATGATTCATGATGATTTTTACTACGAAAAATATGGAGTGTCTTGAGAACTGGATTAAAAATTGTCAAGTGGGTTCTTGTTATTGTTGTTGCTGTTGTTGTTCTTGTTGTTGTTGTTGTTCATCCAGCACATTTTTAAAGGTGTATACGGCTCATATTTTGCCCGCAGGCTGTTTTTTTGTGTGAACGCAGCTCTTTTAGGTAGAAGGAGTAGGCCAGGGGGGGGCAGGGGCCTCGAGTTAATAATAGCCCCAGGCAGGATGTGTGTTTGGTGGGCAGCCTGTTCTACAGATGGGCCTGCGGGGATCGGGATGATGGGACTCGACTCCGTAACTATTCCTTCAAGCAGCATGGCACTTTCTGACCACACCCACAGTCAGGGTTTCCCTTCTGTTTTCTTCTCTTCTAAAGGACCACAAGTCACTCTATTTAAAGTGAAACTCTCTCTCCGGCTTCGTAGCCTCACGATTTCCTGTTAACCCTTTTGTTCTTTTCCTGTTAAGGAGGTTTGGAGGGAAAAAAAAGAAATAGGTTGAAGAGTGTGTGTGTGTGTGTGTGTGTGTGTGTGTGTGTGTGTGTAATTAGTTTCTTGTACCCTTGACTGTACTGAAGTGACGTGTGCAGTAATGACAGTGCTAGCTTTCACTAATCTGCCACCACACACACACACACACACACACACACACACACACACACACAAGCATGCACCCTTCTCTCTCGGCTGCAGCCTGTTAATTATACGGAACGCAGGCCTTCATGGCGAGCATATTGTGTGTGGCAGGCCAGCGGCGGGGTTATGAATGATCTCGAAGACGAGGACAGGAGCGCGAGGAGATAGTTATGAAAATTTCATCTGTCTGGCGTGGCGGCTGCAGCTGCTGCTGTCACGAGGAGAAATTACAGCAGGTCAAAGCAGTCAGAGGGAAAGAGGAGCATCGGGATGGCCCTGTCAGTACACACAAACACACACACTTGAAACTCGGAGCTGTCTGAGTTTATTATCAAACTTCCACTAGCAGACAGTTGATAGGTAGAGCTGACCCTCAGACCTCACCTCTCCCCTTCATCTGGTGCGGTTAAACACACCGTATGTTCCGTGTGTGTCTATAAATATTCGCTTAAAACTCCCGAGTTGTGTAAACATTTCTGTCATCATTGGTTTTTGCTGACACACTCAGGAAATAAATAAATCAAATCAAATCAAATCAACCTCCTCCTGATTTCCGCCGCCACTAATAATCCCTCACTCTCACCGTCTGGCGGTTTAACGAGAACCCATTTCACTCGTCTTGCTTCTCGAGATTTCTATTAGAGCAGCATGTGTTAATTACAGTCCACAAAACTCTGCACTCAGACAAATGACAAGCACGGCTGCAAATGTAGCGTACGGTCAAACAGCTTTCGCTTTCACTGCTACAGAGAAACTCTCATTAAAATAATAAATAAAAGAAATGGGGGATCAATCCGCTGCCACTGAATGTCTTTGCTAGGTAATGAAGGTAATGAGCGTCTTATCAGGCGTAGATCGACTGCAAGGTTTTTCCCTTTTCCTTGTTTCATCTTCTGGAGTTGGTGAAGCAGCCGTCGTAGTTTGTACTGCCTTGTGATTGGTTAGTGAATGTTTCATTTAAAAGGGCGAATCTACCGGAGGCGTTGTGAAAGTGGTCTTTCTGTCTGTCCCTTTATCTAGCTGTCTGTCTGTCTATCTCTGTCTATCCATCCATCTCTGTCTATCTATCCATCCATTTAGATACTTATCTGTATTTTTGTCTGTCTGTCTGTCTGTCTTGTCTGTTTATTTGTTTGTCTGTACATCCATCCATCCATTTATCAGTCTGTCTTTTTGTCTGTCTATCCATCCATCTATTTATCTTTTTGGCTGTCTTTCTATCTGTCCCTTTATCTCTGTCTGTCTATCCAGCCATCTCTATCCATCCATCCATCCATCTACGTATCTGTCTGCCTTTCTGTCTTTCCCTTCATCTGTCTCACTCTCTCTGTCCATCCATCCATCCAACTGTCTATATATCTGTCTGTTTGTCTTACTATCTGTTCCACAATATGTTTGTCTGTGTCAGTCTGTCCGTCCGTTTGAACATTTGTCTAGCCATCCATCGATATATCTGTCTGTCCATCCATCCATCCATCCATCCATATTTCCACCCAATTGTCCATCCATCTGTTTATTTATCTATCTCTCTTTTTTAATGGGGAATCTCTTTTTTGTTACCTGAGTCTTTTACCAGTAGCTTTATTTAAACTGTAAATATATAAACATGAGAACTGTTCATTCATTTTCTGAAGCGATTAATCCTAATTAGGGTCGCGGGGAGGCTGGCGCCCATCTCAGCCGACTCTGGGCGAGGGCAGAGTACACCCTGGACAGCTCGCCCGGCCATCGCAGACAAGAGAATCAATCAATTAATCAATCAGCCAATCGATCGGTAACAAGCTCATCGATAAGCAGCGCAATCTGAATTATTTTATTTCTAATACACTTCATTACACTTTATAATGAATTTCATTTTCATATAAAACTAAAAGGTTCCAATAAAAGAATTTAAATTCTGTTGAAATTATACTTAATAATAATAATAATAATAATAATAAGTATAGAATATTCAATTTCACATTGCTATTTAGGATCCGTGGCCCAGGGAGCCGCCGAGATATCTTTAGCGTCAAAAATGTTAAGTTACGACTTGGCACTGAGGATTCTGGGCAGGCGAAGCCAGGCTATTTATTTATTTATTTATTCTCCATTTTCTCCATCTAATTTTTTTTTTTTCATATTAAATCCCCACCCATTAAGTATTACCTCCCAATCACATGACCATCACCAACCAGGGAGAGGGGTAAATATGCACTTGTCCCCTCCGTGACATGCAATGCTGCTACCCGTGTCTTTACCAATTGCTGTTCATGCGTATTTGAAGCGATATCCGCCCCCTTGTACAAATGAGCTCACAGACACCCATGATTGGCTGGTGACCGTTGTGAGTGACAGGGAAGTGTGCGTATGCCATCCCTTCCTCCTGTAAGAACTCGGCCAATTAGCTCCAACGGACTCCTGGTCGCAGATGGCTGTGACATCAACCTTGTGGATTCGAACCTGTGACCTCCAGGTTGCGTGAAGCAAGTTGTTGACGTGCCACTCTGGAGCCCAGCCAGGCCCTTTAATGTTAAAGTTTCTCCTAGGGTCACACCAGCACCTCGCATTTTCATGTTAGAGATGCTGTTATAGACAATGAGTCAATAACTTCTCACCAATCAGGTTCAAGAATTGAAAATGAGTTCATTAAAAAAAAAAAAAAGAAAATGTCATGATTAAATTGCACTTGTACACGTTTCTCTCTGTTCGGCTTTTCTCTCCTTTCTCTCCTTTCAGTCTGAGATTTTACTCACCGAATCCGTTGTGGGTGGCGATGAATTCCCGTCTTATTTCCCGTCTGTTTTCCTTTCACCTTTTTTTTCTCCGTTGTCCATTGTGACCTATCTCAGTCCTTTTATCGTCCACCTATAAGCTGAGAAGATCTTTACTTTTTATATTTATATGCCCTCTCTTCTGTCTCTATCACTCTCTCACACACACACACACACACACACACACACACGCACACGCACATGCACACTCAGCCTCTTTCTTTTTAGTATCATGAAATCACAATGTGATATATTCAGCCTGAGGTGGAACTATCCACTATGCCGTTTGACATGGAGGAGCTGAATTCCTGCTGCACATTGCTATCTAAATAGCCTTTCAAGCTCCAGCAGACATCACCCCCCCCCCCCACCCCCCCCCCCCCCCCACACACACACACACTTTCTCCCAGCACACAAATTCTGCCTTATCCTACATTTATGAGACTTTAAACTACACTAGTGGGTCCACTAAAGGCATCTGACGAATAAAGCCATCAAGGCATCGAGCTCATAAAAGAAAGCATTCGACTTTGTTATTAATAGTTTACGGGGAGGTTTTTTTCTTTCTTTCTTTCTTTCTTTCTTTCTTTCTTTTTTTTTTTTTTACCTCTGTGGGTTTTATTTCTCTCCTGAAGTTTTCCTCGAAAGTAAACTGGATTAATGTAATTTACAGTTGATGGTAGAAATGGGAAAATAAACCAGGTAATGTGACGCGGGAAGAAACGAGTCACTTGCTCAGGGTGTGTGTGTGTGTGTGTGTGTGTGTGTGTGAGAGAGAGTGAGAGAGAGAGAGAGCCTGTATGGCAGTGTGACTTGCTGAGCGTAGGTTCACTTTGCTGCCGTAGCGAAGCTGTCACACTTTCAGCTTTTGTAATGGCAGCTGATTAGGAGAAACACACATGCCGAGCTTATTAACCACTGGGCTGACAGCAGCATTTTGCTACACTGGCAAACTGGCATTAGTGCTTATTATTAAAGAGAGAGAGAGAGAGAGGGAGAGAGGAAATTATACTCAGACTTTGCATCATTCACACTCCCACCATTTAAAATGGACGTCTATATAACAGGATGTGCACGTTCCCGTTCGGAAGTTTGCGCGTTTTTTATGGAATGATATTTGAGCAGCTGAATATAAAGTAAATTCCTTTGCCCAACCGGAATGAATGAAGGGATGCTGACTAGACCCTATCTCAGCCCACTCTGGGCTAACAGCTCGCCAGTCCATCACAGGGCCAACACATGCACACACACAAACATTCACATGCACACTTTCACCTAGGGCCATTTGAAACAGCCAGCTAACTTAATGTGCATGTCTTTGGACTGTGGAAGGAAACCAGAGTACCCAGAGGAAACCCACTCAAGCATATCCCATGCCTGGGCCTGGGACTCAAACCCAGGACCTTCTTGCTTTTTTTTTTTGTTTTTTATTCGGAAAGGCTAACCACTACACCACCTGTGTGATATCGATAGTGAGAACTTTTCTCAAGTAGCAACAACACTGTATGAATTCAGTATGAACGGCATGGAAAAGTTCCAGTCCGTGCAACATCCATCTGTACTACATGAATGAAGTCCCTACATTTGGCAATTTTTGAAAAGCCCTTATTCAGAGCGATTTACATTTTTATCTCATTTATACAACTGAGCAGTTGAGGATTAGGGGCCCAACAGTGGCTTGTGGGACTTGAAATGCTGTCCTTCTGACCCAGAGCCTGAGACACCAGCGAGACTCTATCGTCCACATCAATTCTATATAAAAGCCATCACCAATGTTTGGCCCACTTGGTTAGGGTTAGGGTTAGGGTCTCCCTGTGCTTGCAAGGGTTTTCTCTGGGTACTCCGGTTTTGTCCCACAGAGCAAAGACATGCACATTAGGCTAACTGGCTGCTTCAGATTCCCCCTTGGTGTGGACATGGGCAGTGGTGGCTCAGGTGGTTAAGGCTCTGACTTACTGATCCAAAGATCGGGGTTCAAGCCTCAGTACCCCCAACACCACTGTTGGGCCCTTGAGCAAGGCCCTTAACCCTCAATTGCTCAGTTGTGTTAAAAGAAAAAGAAAAGCCACTTAGGGAAAGGACATCTGCCAAATGCTGTAAATCTGAAATGTGATGGTCTGGTGAGCAGTTCAGGGTGTACCCTGCCTTTGCCCAGAGTCGGCTGATATTAGGAACCTGCAACCCTAATAGGATTAAGGATTATGGGTAAATAAGTGAGTAAGTGTGCGAGAATGTGGTGTGAGACCCTGTGACAATCTGGTAAGGATGTGGGACGTGGTATGAACTGCACAATTTTTTATTGTGGCCACGCCCCCTGCTAGCATAGAGCACAACATGCATTAAAAGGCATTTTAAGTGAAAGATGGACAAGAAAGAAATAAAACAAGACCGAACACAGTGTAGGTATGTGCACATGCGTGTTAAATACATGATAGTGAATGCTTGTGCTAATGGGTGTTGAGTAATAATGACCATGGACCAGCGCTAGTCATGTTCAGGTGTGTTCCTTTCCTATAATTATATGAAAAGTACAGTTTGCCTGAAGCATATCAAGCTGCCCCACACGTCCAGGTTTGGCTGACTTCACCAAAAACTATGCTTAACTGTAACCGTGCGGCTTTGACTAAATAAGAGCGCGGTTTGTTTTTAATAGTCCTGAGATTGTGATGCTTGTATTCTCGCGTTCAAGTTTAATTGACTCACCTGCAAAGCCGTAATTCAAGCTCCGCTTGTCATATCACTGCCGCAGATTGTTTATTGGCGAAGCGTCAGGTTTTCACACGTTATCTCGCCTGCAGCCATAGCTCTGAATGAAATATCTGTTGCTAGTGGTTGGGGCTGACAATGCGAAAGTCACTCAGCATGCTTTAATTGAGCTATCAGTACTCACTTTCCCACAGCATGTGTGGGCCCTCTCATGCAAATACATGAAAGTGCGAAACGTGAGCTGGAAATCATATACACGTGTTTACTGTACACTGATGAGCGCAGAGTTCAGTGGAACTGCCAAAGCCTCCGGCAGGCAAGGGTAACACACACACACACACACAGGCCACGGTGGTGCTCCCGTGCCAAACCAGGAACTACAAGGTTGCTAGCATTGATTTGAAGTAACGAACTGCAGCGGCTTTAGTTACATCTCTGTAGTTTGTCCGTGCGTTTAGCCAATCAGACAATCGTGAGCAAGCAGCACAAAATAAGCATAAAACGTGATTCCTTGATGGCGGTGCAGGATTGGTCTGAGTATTCGTAACAGATTTTCCTCATACAGCACAGCAGTCTAACAACAAACAACAAACTACAGCATCTTTAATCGCAGCTACACACTGTGCGCTGCATGTCCTTTTTCACGTGGTTTTCCACTGGGTTCGCAGGTTTTCTTCTTCTTCCTAAAATACTTTCTGTCTTATTTGTAAGATCTGCACAGCTTCTCGGTTATACACTTAACCAGTTAACCTATTATGAGTTTAAGTGGCACAGAATGAGCGTAAAACGTGATCTCTGCAACTTTACACTTCGTGGTCGTTGGTGCGGAATTGGCTTGAGTATTCACAACTGATTTTTCCACGTGTGGCAGTCTCTAGTGTTTACCTTTACGGAATGCTGGAGAAAACAAAAGCTAAATATGCAGTGAGCTTGAAGAATATGGCACAAACACTTTAGCTGACTAGTAGAAGGAGGAGGAGGAGGAGGAGGCGGCAGAGGAGTTGGTAGGCGTCTTTCATAAATGACAATGCTAGGCAAAGCATCTGTGGGCTGATCTCGTGTGCATTGTTGTGAGTTTTTTAAGGTAGTTCTGCTTGTCGAGATCACTTAAAAAAAGTGCACTGTTACGCTACGTTAAGGACTGTTGAGCTCTACTGCGCTCTTCCGCGCTACCTGCGTTTTATCATGAGTGGCATCAAATCGTAATGCATCATAACAATCATGGCAAAATTTTTGACAGTAAAACATTTTGCCACAATCGCCGTGATCATCCCGAATCCACCAAGTTCCCTTAAGATCATCGCGAATCCACCAAGTTCCCTTAAGATCATCCCGAATCCACCAAGTTCACTCA
>JAOUQZ010000035.1:3904113-3915158 GCA_028564935.1 Neosilurus hyrtlii
GATCATCATGATTCCACCAAGTTCCCTCAAGATCATCACGATTCCACCAAGTTCCCTCAAGATCATCACGATTCCACAAAGTACCCTCAAGATCATCACAATTCCACCAAGTTATCTTAAGGTCATGACGATTTCACCAAGTTCCCTCATGATCATCACGATTCCACCAAGTTCCCTCAAGATCCTTACGATTCCACCAAGTTCCCTCAAGATCCTTACGATTCCACCAAGTTTCCTCAAGATCCTCACGATTCCACCAAGTATCCTCAAGATCATCACAATTCCACCAAGTTCCCTCAAGATCCTCACGATTCCACCAAGTTCCCTCAAAATCATCACGATTCCACCAAGTTTTCTCAAGGTCCTGATGATTCCGCCAAATTCCCTCAAGATCATCACGATTCCACCAAGTTCCCTCAGGATCGTCACGATTCCACCATTTCCCTCAGGATCGTCACGATTTCACCAAGTTTCCTCAAGATCCTCACGATTCCACCAAGTTTCCTCAAGATCATCACGATTTGACTCCTCCACGTTCCTTCAGGATCATGACGATTTGATCCCACGACCCCCACGCTCAAATTTCGATTTCTATCAAAGCGTGGAGATCGTCAATATCGTCCCCCAGTGTAAATCCAGAGTTAGCTTTGGCCTTCCGGTATGGCGTATGCCTTTTTCCATGCATTTCCCATTCAGCATCAGACGAGGAATCCGAATTTTTTGCTATTCTGTGTCCGGCCCATCTAATTCTGGTGAACTTCAGTCTCGATGGGAGAGGTTTTGAGCAAGTAATTTGAAAGAGCCCTTTTCATGGAACCTCCAAGATTTTCATATCTCTTTCCTAAAGCGTTCCTTGAGCTAGTTAGCCCAGTGTACCCAATCCCTAGTTTGTATTTTTTTTGGCCTCACCTGCACTAAATGCTGTAGAAATCCATCTCATTACCGTGCACTGCATACCAGCATTGACTCCTCAGCATTGTGACACCATTATCACAGGTCTTTAAATGCTAAACATAGTTGGCGGTGAGGTGATTACGGCTGCTCATCAGTGCAGAGTGGAGCGATGGAGTGCAGGTCGAGCCGAGTGTGTATGCAGAGTGAGCAGTGTTAAAGTGTGCGCTGTGGGACTGTGATAGCTTTAATTGGAGACCAGCAGTATATAATAATAGCGGCGTTACACTGCCTCATTACCAGCTCCTGCAGCTTGATTAAAACATTCAGGTTTTTTGGGAATGGTTTTGGCCTGAGGGTGTGTGCGTGTGTGTGTGTGTGCGTGCTACCCTGAACAGATCATTACCGGATGACTCCAGTACCTCGTGTGCCCCTCAGTTTAATCAGCACAAAACCATTTTAACATCATTTTTCCCCCTCAAGCTGTTGTACCTGGATTGAGGCGTTTTCTACTTTACTAGAGCTCCGTTATCTAAAGAACTGGCTGATGTAAGCACCCTAATCTCTCGCCATTTTCAATTCAACTCAAGAACAGTAGAGAACCAAATGAAGTTTGGATAACGAGCGACTTTTCTATTGTTAGTCATCGCAGGATTTGTCAGGTGTTTTTGTAATTAGCTGTACTTGAGTCAGCGCACAACTGCTTTAGCCACTATGTATCACGGCTGATTACTAAGCAAATCGTTCAGCTAGAAGGACAGTTTGATGAACCAGTCATGAGGAAGGCCACCTTCTGGTTAATCAACACATTGACTTTTCTTCACAGCGCCTGGACTGTTGAAGCTTTGATAGGCTCTGTATTTATTCCACCTCAGTTTGAAGTTAAGTTTTATTATATTCTATTATTCTTGCGTCTTCTTCTTTTTTTTATCTTTTGTGTCGATGATCATCATCATCATCATTTTGTCATTGTCATCTTCATCCTCCTTCTCCTGCTTATCATCATCAATGTCATTGTCATCGTTGTAATCTTGTTCTTCATCATCTTTTTTGTCATTGTCATTGTTGTTATCCTCATCATCATCAACAACGTCATTGTCGTCATCGTAGTCTTATTCTTCATCGTTATAAACATCTTGTTCTTCATTGCATCCTTCATCATTACCATCACTATCGTGAATCTTCCTTCAACTCCTCCTTTACCGTCTCATCCTCATCGTCATTATCATCATCGTAATTGTATTCTTCATTATAAACGTCTTGTTCGTCATTGTCATCTTTGTCATCCTCCTCCTCCTCCTTATCATCAACCTTTTTGTACTTGACATAGTTGTCGTCATCCTTATCATCATCATCGTCATTGCCCTCATCGTAATCTTATTCTTCATCATTATAAAAAACTTGTTCTTCATTGCGTTTATCGTCATCATCATTATCATCTTTTTTGTAGATGTAATCTTCATCCTCCTCTTCCTCCTCACTCATCATCTTCATCACCATTGTCGTCATCGTTGTGATCTTATTCTTCATCATATTAAACATTTTGTTCTTCCTTGCGTTCTTCATCATCACCATCATTATCTTCTTCTTTGTCATCATCATCATCATCATTATCATCATTATTATTATAATTAGCTTATTTTTATTATTTTCCTTCTTGTTCTTGTTCTTTGTCTTGCTTGTGTTGTTGTTGTTATTGTTGTTGTTGTGCATGTTCTCGTTTTAAGTGTTTTTCAGTCTAGTTTAATTTAGAAAATTATTTTGGGTGGTACGGTGATGTAGTTCCTTGCCTGAGCTTGGTCAGAGCGTTTCTGTGTGAACTTTTGATGTTCTTCCTGTGCATGACTGGTTTTCCTCCAGCAACTCCAGTTTTCTCCTACAGTCCAAAGATATTCTCACTAGGCGAACTAGCAAATGAATGAATTTGTGTTTTTGTCATTTCTCTTCTTTCTTCTAGCTTTTTTTTTTTTTACAACATCTTCATAAAATCATGCCATGGAAGCCTGGATGTCCTTGCATTAATGCATTGCTTTATATTGAGCCCTATTTGCACGTTTATCTTGTAAGCAGTTAACCGGGGCAGGAATACATCACATTGCGACGCGTTGTGTGCCGGTCTGGTTTTAAATTGCAGGCAGATGATGCCGGTGTGAGGGGGGTCTCAGCACTTTTATAAGACACTTAGAGAGCGGATCCCAGACACGGTGCAGTGGATCCTGTGTGGTAAATGGCATTTATTCAGCCGGTTAGTCTGGGAAAACATATGGTGCCATTTGGAGCCGCAGACTGCAGCATGCTGTTCTTCTTTAATTAAAGAACTGCAGCCAGTGTGCGCCGCCGTTACCGTTCTATCAACCAGTGAGTACCACACTGACTGAGAGGTGACACACATGCATGGAAACACATTCAAACACACACACACACACACAGAGACACAGTCGCGCACACCCGTATACACTCGGCAGGACATAAACACACAAAAACAGAAACACACACACTTACAAACATTTACTCTGTGATCAGTTCCCAGAAACATTGCTTCGTTGATTATAACTTCAGCCACCATCCTGTAATTTGAGTGTTTGTAGATTTACTGTGTGTTCTCTCTGTTTCGGTTTTGGTGTGTGTGTGTGTGTGTGTGTGTGTGTGTTTGCATGTGATAGCAGGTGCAGTGTGTGTAAGTTGGCATGATGTTCAGTCTCTCTGCTGGGATGCAGGCCAAGGATATTTTGGCAATTTGAAAGTTATGATTAAGATGTCTAGTCCCCATTCATAAATATTGGCACTTTGAGCTTTATATATATATATATATATACCATTTTTACCTAGGAAAATGTTTCAGACATTTAGATGCCATTTATGGTCCGATAATTATTATTTATTTCAAAACAACAAACTAAAGTAGTAGCTAGTGTCTCCCGGGTGGTGCAACAGAAAAGTGTCGTCCCTATCATCCAAAGATCGCAAGTTCGAGCCCCTCGTGATGCATGAAGCCATCTGCAGCCAGGTGCCTATGAAAGCTAATTGGTCAAGCTCGCAGTGAGGGAAGGGCGGCACAAGCTCTCTTTGCTATCACTCAAGAGCAACACTAGCCAATAATAAATGTCTGTGAGCTCATGCATACGGAGGAGTGGGTAGCAATTTCCTAACAGTGTGTTACACCGTGCATGAAAAGAAATTCTCAGCAGTTCAAAAGAATGCATTCGAGTGGCATCATATGTGTTGGTGGAAGCAGGTGGTGACCTTCACCCTTCCTATTTGGTAAGTGTCACCTGATGGGATTTGATAAGCCTGTATTTTTACATTTTTTTATTTACCCCCACAACTACATCCACACACATCCACACACACACACACACACACACACACACACACACACACACACCTGAACCCACTGGATCATTAGGCTGAGTTTATCCCAGTTTCTGTGGCGTGAAGTGACTATGAGTTTAACTCCCTCTGGATGGAATGCCAGTCCACCGCAGGCTACCTTTCCAGTATTTTTACTGGTACCATTAATACTGCTTGTAAGACAGAAGCACACTTGTTGATAAGAGCTTGACCAGGGGTGTTGGCATGGTGGGGTTGGGGGGTCTATTAGGGAATCGAACCCATGACTTCTTGACCATGAGCTCTAACCCATTATGAGTGGAATTTGCTCATGGCAGTATTGGGGAGAAAATCGGGGCAAAAAAAGCTAATTTAAAGGCATAACTTTTGTTTTTATAATTTTTAACAAAATCTTTTGAACACACATTTGAAATCAGATCTTATTAAGCCTCTGTTGTAATTCTACAAAGCACTTGTATTATCCTGTGTTTGCAAAAAAAAATTTAGTAAATAGTATTATTGAGTGAAGTGTAAATTTAGACACTAGATATAGCCAATAATAATAATAATAAAAAAAAAAAATAATAACAATAATAATAATAATGTATTTGAGATTAATTTTTGGATCTGAAGTGAATAAATAAAGGATAATTGGGTAAACAAAATATAATATATAAAATATAATATAAAAAATATCAAAAACAAAAATATAAATAAAAAGAACTTATTCCCCCGGTTCACACGAGGAAGAAACCTTGACCAGAACCAGATTCAAAAGGGAAACCCATCCTCATTTGGGTGAAACCAGATAAAAATATAAACCATGTAGCAGAAACTTCGGAAAGTAGTTTAACATGGAGTCTAGTTGGTTATCTTATAACTGTAATAGGAATTGATGTCCTAAATTATTTCAGTATAAGAGTTTGTATCACCAGTAGTGGAAGGTCATCTTCACAGTTTCTGATTGTATATTTAGGTCCATGTGGATCATCAGCAGGAGTGAAGTGCTTCTAAGATGAGAACTCCGATCGGTAGTAGCACATCAGGATGGATCACAGGATTCAGAAAGCAGAAGGATCAGGATCATTGGTATCTCAGAAGTAGCATGTGTACCTCAAAAAAAAAGAAAAAAAAAGAAAAGAAAAACAAAGAGAGAGAGAGAAGTTGTTAGCTATTGTTACGTAATTTTTTGTCTCTTTCAATTTTGAATAGACAAAAGCTAATTTCTTGGCCATAATCTATATCAATAATTACACTTTTTCAAAATCTGTTTTTATGATGCATCCATCCTGCAAGTTCATGTATATGCTGTTATTATAGAAACAATAAAGTATTAGAAGAAGCATATTACTGTAAAGTTGATCACAAACGATCTGACCAGTGAGAAGTAAGGATTCAGAAGTGCTGTTGTAAATTAAGACTTATAAGCAGTAGAAACTTCTTAAAACACTCACTACACTTTGAGTCATGCTGGCCTAATTTGTATATAGCAGTTTTATAATGCTCGTTATTACAGGTTTATTAAGTGTCTCAGTAGCGTATACAGCAGCGTCAGGACAGTAAATTTCTCTTTTGAATTTTTTGCACTAAATCACATTTTAAAACGTTTGAAAGTAATTTCCAACCACCGTTGGCCCCGACTTTTACTTCAGAGGTCCACACTGCTTGGCGCATTGTTTGCTTCAGTACTTTCTTGTCTTGGCATTAAGTGTTTGGATCATAAAGTGTGTTATTAGGAAGGTGTGCAGAACTCCTGCTGACTAAAGCTGGATTGGTTTAGTTAAAATGCCGAGCCAAGAACGGGCTTTCCATCAGGAACATATTCTGTAAAGAGAGAATTTCAGTATCCAGATGATTAGATCTCACTTTTAAAATGCACCATTTCTCTTAAACATTCTGAAATCAGGAAAACACACTTTTTAATGGAGTTTTTGAACGCTGGTGTCCTCCTAAGCTCATGCTTGTCCTGTGTCCGGTCCAGTGTCCACACGTTCCCACTACAGGAAACCCAATAAGGTTGCCACATTGCTGAGTTAAAGCTGATTGGCTTTTATTTATTGTTAACTTGCAGGATGATGGGATAAATAAACAAACATATACACCTTTATTATTTATTTAATAATAACAAAAATGAAACTCAAAAATCAGAGGCTCATATTCACACAGAATATAAAATGCCGACTCTAACTTAGGATGCAAACTTGCAGGTAGATCATTGTTCATGGAGCAAATACCGGAATAAAAAGCTGGACAGAACATGAACTCGTTAAACGGATAATTAAACTAACACGGCAGGTGAAAGCTACTGTAAAAAAAAAAGCACCGGAAAGCAAACTCAGGCTCAGACACCTATCAGTAGAGATATCTATTAGGAGCTTTAATTTTATGAATCTAATACTAAAATCAATAATAAGAAAATAATAAAAAATAAACAAATTGAAAACATAATAAGATCAAATAATAATAACATAATAAGATCCTCACATCAAATACAATCATACCATTTAAAACAACAATGACAACCTCCTCCAAATTAAATTCCAATATTTTTCTTTTCTTTACAGATTATTATTATTATTATTTACCTGCAGTATTACTGATCTTTAGTGTGGAGCTGGTGCTATCTCGAGTTTAATGTTCTGCAGCTATTTAGTTGCTGTTATTACTCATACTAAAATATCAGGTATCAGCTATAAACCTTTGTTCTCTTAATTAAAAAAAGAAAGAAAAAAGTATATTTGCCTCTAATGAAACCTCTCCTGCGGTGTAAAATCTAACCTCACAGCTTTACTGTAACTGACTGTTGCAAAGCACTGACACTTTAAACTCTTAAACAAACACGTCTTTACAGAAACCTCTCGCTCTGGATTATTGTTTCGATAAGAATCATTTCATATTAAACTGAGAACATTTCATTTAACTCTGTGAATTTACTGTAACTATTTACGGAGCCGCTGTTAAAGGCAGTTAATCAACCCCGTCTGACTAACTCGAACTGAGAGCTCGTAGTTTCTGCTGAATTTTTAAAAAGGCGAAACCAATACAGTACATGTATTAAACAGGTTCCAGTGCTCAGCTCTTTATTATTTCCCCATTAAGTATACACAGACGTCGGCATGAGGAGACTAATATTTTTGCTTTGCTCAAAGCATGACGTAAACATGATTCGATTATTTTTAGAGCTTTAAAGGTTTCTTTCTTTGCAGGAGATGTTTTTAGTCACGGCCATTCCCCGACGAGGTCGTAATCTCTGCGTACGGTACGACGGACAAGTGTTCCCCTTTGTTTTTACCGCTTCCCAATGTTATATTTAGTTTTCTGACAATTCTAATTTAACCAAGTTTAATGAAAGAATAAAGTTTTTTTTCTTTTTTTGGCAATATTTCCTTTCCTACAAATCAAATCCTGTTCTCCAAAAAAACCCACATTTTCGATCCTGTACACAAACGTCAGACATTTTCTTATTATCTCTTATTAAAGTCACCTCTGGGTCCGAGGATCTAATTTTGCTCTCTAACCTGTTTTCTTCAAATACCAATTTGACCTTCCCTTTTATTGTCTTTTTTCACCCTTATCCTTATTTCTGAAAAGAATAACTGTATTAATCTTTTATGTTTGTGAAAAATCAGATGAGTGCTTTTTTTTTTTTGTCCAGGACCTCCTACATGCCTCAGATAGGTCTGCTGGCATGGAGCGACATGAAATTGCCGAGTAAATCAATACTTTGCCGTAATGTTTAGGGATCTGCTTTCAGAGGCCAGTGCTGAAATTTGTACGCCTCTGCACTTTTTTGAATCCCTTTTCTATTTCATTCCAATTTCACTTGTTATCATAGTTGCTGTTGTTTGTATGTTATTTTAGCTTCTTTCCCAAGTAGCAATTTGCAATTTGGATGAAAATACAATTAAAGGCACATCTGGATCCAATGGGACTAACTCTAGCCAGATGGATGGCCGTATTCAAACGCTACCTCGCCCGTGGCAGGTCTGGGCCTCGGACATGTAAATCTGTGAAGTGGAATTCTACCAGCGTAAATCCATAGATGTGTAAAGGCATCGTTTTCTTAACTCAACCCTTGAAGGCATCGTATCAGGACACACCAAGTACACACAGACGTCTTTCTTACACATTTGTGTCATTTGCTCATCCTGGAGTCTTTCATGATTCCATAAGTAATTATTATGTCCTCCATAGTAACCCTGCACACAAACATAAATACACTTGTACTTGTGCATACACACTAGGGGTATAACCAAGTTCTTCTGCACATGCACTATACATTTAAAAGTTATGCTTTCTCCTTCTTTCCCTTTCAATTCTGTCACCATCCAATTCCCGCCACCAGTCAACTCTCCCCTGTGATATGACATATTTGAAAATGTGATATCACATATTATGCATACTTTATGAAGCCTTTATCATGTTGCATGCTGAAAAAACATACTCAAAGGAAAATGTTGTCGACCGTCTTTTGCATACGTGACCTCCTTGATTGGTTACTAGCACTGTGATTGACAGAGGACAAAATGTTTCAACCCTCCCACCCTGAAAGCAAGGCCAATTCTGCCTCTCGGGTCACGTCCGTCCACACATACTTCCATGTAGTGTACCATATTCAATATACTTACTTACATCGTGCATGCGTTTCCACAAGGTAGTGTTGTCTCAAATCCAACACAAGTTGCGCACTCACCAGAAATGCCCTGTTCTTCCTCATGGCGCAGAGAATGAAACAGCCCTCAGGATCAGTCAGAATGTTTGCACCAAGAAAAACAAAGCTAAGGGATAGATGTGTAGTTGAGCTCATGCCATGAGCAGCGAATGCACAGGAATTAAGACTTGTATAATGAGCATGGGGATTTGTAAACCTAGCATTGGGTCCAGAGCTCAGTGACAATCATAAACTAGACAAATTCAACAACAAAATATTTGTGTGTCTCTTTTAAGAGAAATCGATTTGTTCAGTTTATTTCTACATCTTTAGTGCTCACCCTCGCATTTTGTTTTTCTGATATAACATGGTAGGGGATTCCTCAAGGTTCAGTACTGAGATCATTTTACCTATGGGGAAAAAGATGACATAACTCTTATTTTTAACACTGAAACGTCTGGATGTGAACTTTACACCTAGCTTTATGACTTCTAAAGCTTGATCTCCTCTTTTCAGAACTTTGTGAGCTTCCCCATAAACCTAGCACTCGCTCTTAACCTTTACCAAACATAAGCTACCCTAAAGACAGTGAGACGGGTAAGGTATTTTGATTTGATCTAAGGAATAAACCCGGTCTTCTATGGTGTTATGGATTTACTCGAAGCTTCTCCTAACTCCAGGCGTCTTGAAGTTTGCAGTGCGTCCCCATGACAAAAGGCCTGTATGGATCGGGTAAAGAGAAAAATGGAAACAATTGGCCTTTTATCAGGGAGATAACAAGATAATTCCTATGATGTTAACCAGGTAGCCCTGAAGCCATATTGCCCCATTAGTGACAAGCGTGTCATGAAGTGGGAGGGGATTTGAATAAGTACCTGCTCAGCTATTGTTTACTTTGTGAGAACCCCGCAAGACTGAAGACAGCCAGTCGCCTCGCGTTACCTGCTGTCTGTCGAGTGATTGATCACGCTGTGAAAAAGCGGATGGCCCCGGTCTACATTGAAGCACATACATTCACTGAAATATGCTTCTTTCTCTCTGTCTCCATGTCTCATACAAGTACAAACACCTCTTGACACCCTTTATTACCCAGAAACAAGCCCCGGAGGTTGAGGCCAAAACACTGCGAATATAGGAAAATTGAGCCGCTTTGAAGTGGAGTTTTTTTGATAACTACTTGGTATGCTTCCTGAAGGATAACCTGTAGGCTTGGCTTCCTCAAAATCCTAATCCCTTTGATTAGGTGCCAGACCAGATAGCTTTCTTTCTCTCCTTCTTTATCTCTCTTTCCCTCTTTTAGGCTCACTCCTTCCTCTCCCCTCCTCTCAGAAGGCCTTGCCTGCTTACAACCTCCTCATCTCAGCTTTGAAAGCCCTTCTCTCTAAACTCTCTCACTGTGTACACTCAGACCTAGTTAAGACAATCAAAACCCTCTTTAGAAGTTTTTTTTTTTGCTGATACCAAGCAGAGTGCAGCAGACCTCCAAACAGTAAGCCTCTCGTTCCTGTCCGAGGTCATGCCGGCCTCGTGCTCTCATTTACTCCCCGCTGCTGCTCGGAATGACTCATCGCTTGGCCATGTATGTGCATGACTGTTTTCTGTGTGTTTACCTCTCCCTGGCATCTCAGGCATCACCTTTGCCAGGCTGCAGTGAACCCTCCGGCTTACCCTAGCTCAACCCAAGGTCTCGCTGGCATAACGGGGTCATAGTGATGATGCCAGAGGATCCAGGATAAGGCCTCCAGTTCAGACAAATCTGGCATAGAAACTTTTAGAAGGAACAGGGCACAGATCCGGGGCCAGCCATAACCTCGCATCAGACTTGCAGAAACAGCAAACAGCCATCGGGTTACTTAATCACCTCTAATAGCCGTCGGCTTTGCTGCTTGAGCTGCTTGCCCCTGACAAACACACACACACCCACACACACACACACACGCAAAAACACACCAGTCAAAGTCTACCAAAGCTGCCCTGGTCCAGTTCAGTGCCAGAACAAACACCAAACTTCTGCACACGCCATGGGCCAAGCACCAGGCCCAAACTTTATACAATTATTATTATTATTACGATTACAAGAAATAGAAATACATGAAATAAATAGACCATACTGAAAAACAAACAGATAAGAAACATTTCTAATGCTCAAAGTATTATTTAATAATTGTATATA
>JAOUQZ010000035.1:3945424-3960991 GCA_028564935.1 Neosilurus hyrtlii
TGTGTGTGTGTGTGTGTGTGTGTGTGTGTGTGTGTGTGTGTGTGTGTGTGTGTGTGTGTAGTTTTGATGAGCTGGCCATTAATTTCATGTGGACTTCCTATCACCATATACAGATGCCTATACATAAATGACTCTCTGGTGTGTGTGTGTCTGACTGAAAAACCTGACTGGACCTAATGACGTGGAAATGCGCCATATGCTGATGCACACACACACACACACACACACACACACTCACACACACACATACACCCATCCCGCACGAAAGAATTATCTGTGCTGTATAGACTCACTGATTAACATATGAGACAACATTAATAATTAATAAATAATACAGACTTCACCTGTCTCCCTGTCTCATAAACACACACACACACACACACACACACACACACACACACACACACACATTCTTTCTCTTGTCTATTCAGTCTCTCCCATCGCCTATTCACCAGCTCCTTCCTGTCATGAGAAAACATCCACCAATGATGGCTGGCGTATCGAGATAATGTCAGAGGATGCTAGGACGTCATTTAGCATTAAAAAAATGGAGGAGGGTTTTCATTATTCCAGCAAAAGGCTCGTCCGTGTCCTAATCTACACGCCTCACACTCGAGCTATGATGTGTGATACACTGCAGGGAAAAAGACTCACTTCGGTGGTTGTGTCATTCAGGCAATTAGGAGGTCTGGGCTGATGTGGTTTGCTGCTACTGCTACATTAGGTGGAAGAACACGAAGCGGCATGACTTGAGTTCGCGTTCAGTCATGGGCGGATGGGTCCTGGCGTGACACGTGTTAGTGATGGCTAGTACTGTAGTGTCTTTTAAATGTTCTCTCTTACTTATGTTCTTTTTTTTTCCCCCTCCAAAATGTATGCATTAGCTAGTGTAAGTGTTTCTGCTGCAGAAGCAACTAATAGTTAGTGGGTCTGCACTGCACCAATCCCTTTTCCTTTTTATTTGTTGTGTTCCTAAATTTGGGCTAGGAATGATAACCATAGGAGGAAAAGAAATTGTGAAATGATGTCAGTCATAATAAATATTTTGGATAAGGCCTTTTGGTGAAGGCTGTACCTAAAGTCAAGTCTTAACATGTTCATGTCCTGTTATTACGCCGCCTTCGTAGGAAATTTACTAGAAAAGAAAGTACACATTGCTCTAATTATCGATGCAGTTGCTAGCGTTAGCGTTACGCCTTATATTTTATTTTATGTATTTTGCTGGGCAAGAAATCTTTGTAACAGCTACACTTGGTAAACCTTTATAACATATATCCGTTGTGTAATTCACTCGTGATAGCTTTATAACTTTGTAGCGGTTTAAATAATTACGCGTATAACTAGCACTGTTTCTGGTACACTATCTGTACTGTAAGATATAAAGAGCTATAACCTGGACTATAATTAATATACAGTAATTAGACCATTTTTGTAGTAAATTAGTAAAAAGTTATGTTTTGGTTATATATAAATGCTTTATAAAGCTTAAATGATATGTGTCACATGTTCTAGTGTATTATACACTGTCTGTTTTATGGATAAATCAATGGAACTTGTGTTGACACCTAATAAAGCCTAATATGATCTATGTGATTTTACTATAAGACAGCCTCTAGTATATAATCCGTACCATTAGTTATAACGCATCGTAACCAGTAGTATAGCTATTCCACTACAAGCTTTGGTGTATTATCTGTGCTACAAGTTATACAGCGTTATAACATGTGGTGTAGGTGATACTGTATATCAATGCATGTGTTATATGAAACCACAGAAATTGTTATGTCGCCTGACTTTATGAAGTCGTATATGCTTGATAAAGTATATATAAATAACTTTTCAGGTCTACGTTACATATTATAACATCTTGTGCTACCAGTTGCTGGATTTCTGGAATATTGCAGTACCTTTATTGGAAATGGTTGGCATTACATTAAACGACTTGGGGTGCAGTCACCTATTCATCATCTCATTCCTTTATACAGTAATTAACTAAATTTTCCTCAAATTGGCGGAATGCTTTTATGAGGGCGTGTTCTTCTAAATAAACGAGTAATTATAGTCAAATGCTAATCATTGTTCAGGGATAAATCACACCATTCTGTAAGGAATGTTGTCTGAAGTAGCTGGAGCTCATCTGCTTCAAACAACCCTTTCTTGTTTCTATTTGCCTGTTTCAGTTGCTCTCGATATAATTGCTGTATGTGCAAATCGGTGTAAACATGCATTCCGTGGGCAGGGCGACCTCGTAAGCATTTTTCTGTGCACTGAAATAGAAAACGGGATGTATGACATGCCGAAGCTGATTGTGTAAATACGTACGTCGTGACCTCATTTTGCCCTTCCGGGAACTATTTTGTTGTTCCAAATAACCTTTTTATCAGCTCAATCCACCACTCTGAGGACCCCTTTCTGAACACCATTCCAGCATTTGGAACACCGTTTCACAGTTCATAACACCCTTTCAAATGTCATTTCCGAACACCGGTCGACAATTTGGAATGCATGCCCACCATTACAAACACTGCTCCACCATTCCGGATGCCATTTCAAACACCGTTTCACAAAATTTATAACACCATGCCAAATATCATTCCAAACACCGGCCATCAATTCCGAATGCCTTCCCATCATTCCAGACATGGTTCCACCATTCCAGTTGCCATTCCGAACTCCATTTCACGGTTCCTATCACAAGTCCGAATAGCGTTCCAAACGCAGGCCCACAGTTCCAAGCATGGCTCCACCATTCTGGAAGCCATTCCGAACACCATTTCACCATTCATACCACCATGCCAAGTGTCTTTCCAAACACTCGTCCACAAAACTGAACACCTGTCCACCATTCTGAACAAGGTTCCTCCATTCCGGACGCCATCCCAAACACCACGTCAGGTTTCCTGTGACAATTCCGAATATCGTTTCCAAGCGCCGATCCACAATTCCAAACACCGTTCCACCGTTCTGGAGGCCATTCCGAGCACCACTGCAACCAGTACGCTGCTCTTCTCTGTACCATCTCACCATTTCGAATTCCTGAATTCCAGACGCTTCGGGGATTCCAAACACCCTGTCTGAACACCTGTCCGCCAGCGCAAGCACCATTCTACCATTCCGAAAAATAATCCAACTAGCATTGCGCTGTTCTGATTACCTTTCCTCTGTTATGAATAGCAATTTGGACATCGAGCACCATTCTGGACACTGTTACACCATTTCGAACCCCTGTGCATCGTTCACACACCATTCTACGATACTGAACACCATTTGAATCACTATTCTGAGCACTATTCCTACCACCATTCCAACCACCATATTTAACCCAGTGTTTTTAACCCAAGTGTGTACTGGAGTAAATATTTTTGCAAAGTTTAATGCCGGTGTTTACCCTTATTCACCTCTGCATCCATCCAGCCATCCATCTATTATTTGTCCGACTTATCCGTCAGGCTTTTTAGAGAAATTCCAGTTGATTTCAGATGGGGGGTGGGGTACACCCCTCATACAAGTGTAATATCTAATGACTGTATAATGAAGTGACTGTTTAACCTGTACTCTATATGTAGCGGAGTGAGCGTTCCATTCTGTCTAAGTGATTAGTGATGTCGGACTGACTGCTGAAGTCATTAATAGTTAAAGAAAAGTTTAAATAAAAAGCAGGCCCCGAATATTCTCCTTGAATATTCCCAAGATCTCTCTGTAGACTTAGCACTTGACATCTTGTGCTGTGTTTACAGCTGGGGACACCACCCGGCATGTCCTCTAAACGCCGGATTTTGTGTTCTAGGATAGTGTTTTGGTTCTTTGGTGTTTAGTTTGTGTTGAATCGGACTAGACATGAGACACACCTGGGATAAACTTTGAAAACTAAATTCTTTATGTTGCACTGGGCAGTTTTAAATATTTTAATCCTAAAAGGAGCTGTCAGATTCTACGAATGCGCTCCTGATCTATTATTTTTTCTCTTTGTTATTACCAAATACCGTATTATGTATTGATTTTGGCTTCTTCTTCTTTTTTATTTTTTTTTTGCTTCATGTCTTTGATTTTTGAACATTTAAATGAGGCTCGAACTGGAGCACACTGGTAAACAACTCGTGGCCCAGTTTTCAGAAATTCCATGTGATTTTTAATTTGCTTGAGTTTTGTTTACAGTCTATAACTGTGCATTGTGCAGGATGCATCGATACATGATGCATTAAGAGAAATTAATTAGGTCCGCAAACTTGTGCGCTGCATCTTCTACCCCCCCATCCCCACCCGCTTTGTTTGTGTGAGTGATGGTCTTTCCTGTTATTCCTCTATCTCACATGAAATTCAAGTTAAACTGCTTTCCATTTGCGCTGTGTTACAGAGTGTGATTTAGATGAAGACGAAGTGTTTCTTTCTTGCTTGCTTGCTTTCTTTTTTCTTTTTCTTTTTTTTTGGGCTCAGCCGAATAGCAGAATCCCTGCCACTCTCTGCCCACCCGAAGCCTTCTCCCCAATTGGCTGCCTTCGAGAGATTAAACGGAATAAATGCCACCTGATTGACTTTTTAATTTTTCATAGGACGTTTTCATCTCCTGGAGCTTGTTGCTGCTGGAGCGTTTTTCACAAAACACACTAACGCTATAAGGTCTGACCTGTTTAAGCGAGTATTGCCTTTGATCTGGAGTAGATTTACATATGTAAGTGCATGAGTTAATGTGTAACACCCTTGTGAAAGTTGTACAGATGGGTGTAACAGAACGCAAGTGGTTCACAGGAAATGTTTTTGGTTTTGGCAGTAGGTCAGTGTCTGTGAGGTTGGAAATTGGGTAAATACTAATAGGAGAACAATACAGTAAATAGAAAATGGACAGATATGGATAAAATAATAATCAATTAAATAATAATATGTAGTTTTAGGAAAATAAGAATATGTCTGCTATTACCATGAACAAGCCCCAAATTGCAGCATTGATCTATTGCAACAATAACTAGCTCTTCTCAATTACCCCTAAGTGTGTGTGAGTGGGTGTGTGTGTTGGCCTTGCTATGGTCAGGCGGGTTGTTCAGAATGTACCTCACCTTTAAGCACGACCCTAGTACATCACATCATGTGATCTCCTTGGCAACGTTGCTCCAGTTGGTCCGTTTGAGGCTCAGCAACATTATTGTGGCAATAAAATGAAGTCGGCTGAAGACCTGAATGTAGTGAATGAGCAGATTATCATATCTATGGTCTTTTTCTTCCCTGATGGCACGGATATAAAATAGGGACTCAAATAATAAGCAAGTTGTTCAGGGAGCACGAGGAATCATTTTCACATATGTATCGGCACCCCAGAGTCCTGACCTAAACTTAATTGAAAGTTTTCGGGATGTATATATATATATATATGAGAGAGAGACAGAGAGAGAGAGAGAGAGATTCATTAAACCACTTTATAAAAAAACATTATTAAAGATAATGCAAATACTTATTATCTGATAATATCCATGGTATCAAATATTTTGACCTTGTCCAGACAGACTTTTCTTTTCAATCATTCTTCGAACTAGTCATTTTTCACCCCTCATTCAGAACGGTAGCCTAGAAGGTCCGAACACCTGTCTCTCACACACCGCTCTGTCCGCTAGATTCCCTCAAGATCCCTCAACACGTGTTCCCCTTCCACGGGGCCAAATGAAACAACACAGTGTAATTTGCATCTGGAGCTTTTTTTTTTTTCTTTTTTTTTTCCCCACCTAAATCTCACTGTCTCGTCTTTTTCATAAGCTACTGTCAGATTTCCCAGTGCGCTGTTTGGTATTTTATTCCGCTTGTCAGCGACTCTAACGAATCTATTGTGGCGGCCGATTATTACCCGGCTTTATTTATTTCAGGGCCGCTGATCAACAGAGCAATTAAAAACTGTAAATAAGCCATTCAGTGCTTGCTGGTGCCCAGACAAAGCTCTGTCCCAACAGAAATGTTCGTTTGAAGGGAGATGAGAACAAGTGTCACCCGTCTGTCTCGCTCTCCATCCTTTTCTCTCTCTGTCTGTCTCTGCTGTTTGTTAATTATACTCTTTGCTCGGTTCCCTGCTCCATCAGCATTATCACCCTGTTGCATGCACAACACTAGATGAAGTTGTTTACTTTTGTGTTTGACCTGGAATTACGATGCTCTGCTTTGTTTCTCAGGATGTCAGATAACGTGTTCGCATCGGCTACATGTGTTTAAGGGACCGAACTGATCGAACTCTCTGCGGAGTCTTGAGACAGAGAGGGAGACAGATGCAGATATGTAACCCAAACTTTCTTTTACTACAATCTTATTGTAGTGTCTCAGTAGCTTTGTAGTGCACATACATTACTCCAGGTTTAATCTGTGTTACACCCCACCCTAAGGTGGCCCTATGTGGTGAACATGACTCCACCATTGACCCGGATCAACGGCATAAAGCATCTTTAAAACAGTCAAATCCGTGGGATTTATTAACATGGATGTAAAAAAAACAGCCAATCAAGACACGTCAGTCAAAATACAGCAGCAAATCCCAGGCTGAAAGGCGCCGTAACCAGCAGTCCCGAGGCTAAAAACTTCAAGAACAGCAACCTGGAGCTTTTAACTACGGCTACAGAACATGTCCAGGTGCACCTCATCTGGCAATCAGGTGTAGCACAACCTGGACGGAGCAGCAAAAAAGAGTGCAAGGAAAACAGAAACATCCTCTACTGTGACTATAACATCCCCACCCTTTAAAACAATGGACAGTCAGTCACATACCGCCGTACTATTTATTCACTGCAGTGTTAATACTCATCAGCCTGTCAGGGTCACACTAACAAAAATAGTGGCAATTCTTCCAAACAACGTGTACACACGGGTCCAAGAGGATCACAAAGCCTTCAATTAGAGGGGGAAAAAGAATTAAAATCTAAGACATACTGTATAAGGGCCTAATAAAGCATGGTCAAACATGGTGACATAATCATAATAATACATTTATGGTTATGTGTGTTGAATGTGACCTGAACAAGCCAGAAAAAGTGCAGGGCACTTTAAGTAGGCTGTCCAAATACACGGTGAAATGTTGTTTTTATTGAATCATCCAGGGATGAGAATTTTCTGCCAATCTGCAGATTTCTGCCTTTGCAGTAGTTAAAATGGCCGCTCTTGAGATCTGTGCAAATTCAATGTAAAATCGGGTCGAGCCGGCTGCTCCATGGCGAGTCTGGCTTTTGGCACTTGTTACACATCCGAATGTACCCTGGACTTCACCGTTATGGCGCTGCCACCTTCTATGAGAAATCTTTCATCGTTGAGGCTTGACACAGCTTATTACGTACACTTCACCCTCGATTTCCCAGATTGTTAGGGGCGATAGGCTGTCTGAGAACCTCAAAAGTCCAGCAATCGCTAATGTCTGGGATCTCTACCCTTTCCCGGACATTTACCATCATCGGTTTGCCAATCGCCATTATTCAGCAGCAGTCCCGGACTTTTACACACATATCCGACACTCAGTACACAATATCGTGTTTACACAAACTTAGGGAGTGAATCAGCTCATTCTTTTATCACATTCATTTTAAATGTGGCTTCCGGCTCGTCGTCACCGTCCTCACTTTCACCTTCACTTCGCTCTCCCGTCACTGATGCCACTATCTGTTCATCGGACGTTATTCCGTGACCCTCTGCTGCTTCATTTTCGTCCATCCACTCGGACGGGAACGGGCCGGACAGGAGGGAAGTTAAAAATCATGACTGACCCGGACTTCCATCATTGATTACCGGATATTTTTCCGGCAATGCCAAATAATGTCCGGCGCCTGATTTTGTACGGGAAATCCGGGAAATAGGGGTACGGGAAATCAAGGGTGAAGTGTATGCAAAGAGCGATATACATATTCAGGTATATGCTGATAAGCAGTTGCATGACCGCTGAAGACTTGAAGTACGTAAATTAATTCCTGATTGGCTGACTGGTTGCCGATGCATCCTATCGGTCCAGTCACGAGCGATGTTAAAACAGAACTAATTCTTAAAGTCTTATTATAATCTGCATATTACATGTCATGTACCGTTTAAATTTCCTTCCAGGTGACATCATTACCCCTGTTTCTACCCCCAGAAAATAGCCACATTTTTGCCTCCCTCCCGACCCCTTCCCAGTTTCGTTACACATTATTACACTCAGAGAATGTTCACCCAGCTTTCTTTTTTGTTTCCTTCGTAGCAATAGGGTGGCATGTCAGGTCAAGGATCGGGGGAGGTGGCAATTATTACATCAACCAGTGCACAGATACACATTGAAAAACATTTTTGTGATTCCTTTATTTTTGCCAGTGTAGTAGAAGATTTTAAAAAAACTAAACAAACCGTTGCCATGTGTACCTAGAAGTCAGACATACACTAAGACCGCAGTCTTTCAGAGGACTAGAAAGGCACGTTGCAGACATATTGTTTAAGCTAGCAAGCTAGCTGACACCTGTGAGTACTAACAATCGTTTTTGTTTGCATTCATTAGGACAATGATAGGTGTGTTCCTACATGTGAATGGTACATGACATAAATGGGTATAACAATAATAATAATACATTATTCTCCTAAACGCTGGCTTCTATGAACGCATTGTGTGTTTATGTGTTTTGCAAGTTGTCAACAGCTTGCTTACTATAGCTAATTCTTCAAATTTACTTACTCGACCTGCAGTCAGGGCAATGGTGGCTGGGTGGCCGCGCTCTGGATTAAAGCCCCAGTAGCACCAAGCTGCCGCTGGTCAACCCTCAGTTGCTAAGCTGTATAAAAAATTGGTATCTGCCAATTACCATGAATGTAAAATGTAATCATTGGTAAATTGTGTCTTTTAAAAAAATGGCATGATGACCAAAACTGTATCTGTGAAGTAATAAAACCATCTTTGTTGCACAACAAGGTTATTTTTTAATATCTAGGATTAGTTTTAGGATTTAATGTATTTCCTTGCAGGCTGAATGTTTAAATGTTCCAAGCTCCCACTGGTGTTTTCATGAGTAAGGCCTTTAACCATCTTTCCGTGCACCATAGACAATCCGTCATAGCTGACCTTGTGTCCTGAACTTGAATCTGGATATAAATAACCATGTTTATTTGTTATTTGTTCATGCTCATGCATACTGAATATTTCTTGAATAGTATTGAGATTTTGTCATCCACAAGCCTTTAGTCTTTTTTTCGTCGTGTCTTAAGTTGTTCAAGACTTAATTGCATCAGCTCCTCATCATAGCCCTGATGTTTCAGGTTTGTTGGCGTGTAGGAAAAACATTTTGCCTTCGCTCTACAAATTCATCGTCAGGTTCTGTTACAGTCGTCCTCGTTAGCGCTCTGATGTACAGAGTGTAGAACACAGACACCAATGTGGGGTTTGTCTCTCTGACAAAATCAGGTGAAAGGAGGCATGGACGCTGTGATGTTTTCGGCTTTAGCGTAACGCTCATGGGGCTTAATCAGGAAGTAAAACGTGGGATAGAGGAAGGTGTGTGAGTGTAGCGAAGAGGTCGGTAAGGCCCGTGTACATTTGGAGAGGCAGGTTGATGTATGTGTGCGTGTTTGTACAGACAAGTTGGATTTAGTGTGTACGCTGTTCGTTTGTCGCCAGGCTCCGCGGGCACCGCTGGAGGCTATATGCCTTAGCAAGATCCTGTTGACAGTAAGCATAGGAAGCAGGCAGCATTAACATATGAATGCCTGAGGAGTTTAACGGAAGTGCCTCATTCCCAGCTTCTCTGCCTTCCTCCCACTGTGTCTCTTCTTCCCTGTCCCCATATCTCATTCTCTGTGCCCCACTTCTTCTCCTGCTCCACTTTCTTTCAGCTGCAGATTAGCGAAAGTTAAATCCCCGGCTTTGCCCACAGGCCTCCACCTCACTGTTCCTGACTGAGTCAGATCTGTGAAAACAAGGAGTAAAACTTTAGGAGCAAATGAAGAACAATACCTTTCAAATGTTTATCATGTCGCCTGCGGATTACACGTATTAAGTTAGTCGAAAAGTTTTAGGACAACTTGCTTGGGAGGCGAACATGAAGCATAGTTTACCGATATTTTGTCTGACTTTAATTGCAGTGGATGTTCGGCAGTTAAGGCACTGTAGCAGTGACTGTGAGCCAGAGCGTGTAATCGTACAACAACAAACTGTATGCCACCATGTGTTTACATTGTACAGTACCAGTTCAAACCTTTACACACCTTCTAATTACCTTAGAATGAATAGGTGTGTCCAGAGTTTTAACTCATACTGTATGTTTTTGCAACTGTTTTAAACAATTGTTTCCTCTCCAGGCTTGTTTTATATTCAATAAGTAACAAGTAGTAAGTAATACAAATGTTGTAAGTAAACATTAAGTAACCAAGTCAAGCAATAAGTAAATAGTGAGTAAGTGATAAGTATTAAGTAAGAAGTAAGTAATAAATAAGTAGGTAATAAGTAATACATAAGTAATGTGTGAGTAATAAGTAGTAGCTAAGGAGTAAGTAATACTTGTGTGGTCAGTAAGTAATAAGTAACAAATAGCAAGTAGTGAATGAATAATAAGTAAGTAGTAAGGGACAAATAGCAAGTAGTGAATAAGAAGTAATAAGCAGGTAGTAAGTAGTAAGTAAGTAGTAGTAAGTGACGAGTGAGTACAAATTAAGTGGTGGCTAAGAAAGTAATGTAAATAATAAGGAAGTAATAAATAAGAAGTAGTAAAAAGTAAGTAGTGGCCTGTTAGGTAGTAAGTAAGTAATAAAAAAAGTAGTAAGTAGTTAGTAGGTTGTGATTAAAAATGTATTGAATGAATAATAAGTAAGTAGTATAAGTAATAAGTAGCTAAGTAGTGAATTAGTAATAAGTAACAAGTAAAGATTATTTATGTTCAGTTGAGTTGTATTTCTGTAGTGCATTTTACAGTTGACTAGTAGCAAATGGTGAGTAAAAGGTAATAAGTAGCACACAAACAACGAGTAAATAATTAGAAAGTAGTGGCTAAGTAACTAATAAGTAGTTAGTAATAATCAAGTCGTAAGTACTAAATAGGAAATAAGTAGTGCATAAGAGGGAGTAATAAGTAAGTAGCAGCTAAGTAACAAGTAATGATTATGTAGTAAGTAATTAGTAACAAGTAGCGAATAGTAAGTTATAAGCAAGTAGTAAGTAACAAATAACAAGCATTGACTAAGTAGTGAGCAATAAGTAGTACATAGGTAGCACATGATTGTTAAGTAAGACTGTTAGTAAGACTGCTGCTTTGTGGCAATGTCAATTGTAAAAAGCGCAATACAAATAAACTATACAAATAAAAACTGACTTGAGGAGCAAATGAAGAACAATACCTTTCAAGTGTTTATCATGTCACCTGCGGATTACACGTATTAAGTAGTACAAAAGGTGTGTGTGAAGTAATGTGATAAGATATAAATAACAAATATGTGAATAGTAGTAGCGAATAAGCAGTAAATAGTAAGTAAGTAATAAGTAAGTAGTAAGTACATAAGTAATAAGTTGGTAATATGTAGTACATAAGTAATGCGTGAGTAATAAGTAAGTAATAGCTAAGTAATAAGGAAGTAAGTAAGAAGTAGTACATAAGTTGTGTGTGTGTGTGTGTGTGTGTGTGTGAGAGAGAGAGAGAGAGAGAGAATTACAGTATCTGTTATCCACTTCAGTCACATCGATCTGAGATTTGAGCAAAAACAGTCTTTCTGTCTCGCCCTTTCCACTGTCTTGTGATGTTAGCTGTGATTGAAGGTAAGTAGGTAGCAGAGGGACCCGGTGCTTTTTAGAGCATTAAATTCGAACCACTGTAGATTCCTGTATCTGTCGTTCTCCGCTGTCAGTGAATGTCAGACAGGGGGAGGGAGGGAGGGAGAGAGAGAGAGAAAGAGAGAGTGAGAGAGAATTGAACCAGGGGCCAAAAGAGCTACATGAACATGCCATTTATATCTGTACAGTGATGTGAACAAGACTGAAACACTGAAACACACGGGATGCCTAGATGTGTGTGTGTGTGTGTGTGTGTGTGTGTGTGTGTGTGTGTGGCTACACTACCATGCTGGATGGGCTGTACTACAGGAGACCTGATGAGGATGAAACATTATGACGTTGTCTTAGACAAGAGTGTGTGTGTTAGTTCAAGCAAAGGAGATGAGCTAAAGAGGACAGCCAGTGGCCTCAGGAGAGGTCCGGGGGCATGGGGGTGTGCCCACAAGCACACACACACACACACACACACACACACACACACACACACACACACACACACACAATCCAGGCTACTGCATATTGATCCCATCTACTCAAATAGCCTCTGTGTCCAACATCCTTACTTTTATGTATGCCAATGTCTGGGTGCAAGCTTGCAATAGAGCTAAGCTATACTGATTAGATCAGACACGAGCCCTCCTAGAGCATGTCTGCTTTCTGTTTAGATTTCCGAGACTTAATGTCGGATTGGATTTATCCATGCAAGCTGAATTTGTCTTTAAACCATTTCCCAACAACGAAACACACTTCTGTACACATCAGCTACATGAAGGTCTTGCTAAACCTGTTAATGCAAACATCTTCTCTAATGTCTTAGTTTGCATATTCTAGGAAACGAAAGTCACATGTTAATAATGTACATTCAGTGCTAGCCAAAAAAAAAACGAAGGCCTGTCAATCAATAATCTCTCTAGAGGCAATAAAATGCATCCTGCTAAACAGGATACTAATGTTAGCGTAAGAGTTTGATACCAAACAATAGCCTCAATGTTAACACATAGTTTAGAAGTGTTAGCATACATAACGCAGATGATTCACAGGTTTGTTTTACATAACGTTCCGAACACATGACGTCCCGGTCTAATCGTGATCTACTTCAGAAAGAACACAGGTCAGCTTGTTGTTTCTATTAATGTTGTAACCATCGACTGAAAATAAGTGCCTCGTGGAAATCCTCTGTGCAGGAATGGTTCCAGGGTCTATAGCTGAATCCCCGTTCTCGCTCTCAGTCTCTCCAATGGCCAGTGCGTCATCTAAGTACGTATCTTCTATAATGAAAGAATTTAGATACTTTTTTTGTTAAATGGTCTGGGGTTGACTCAGAACACGCTGGAAGGCCTATGTCTCTTGGCTGGCCTGGGAACGCCTTGGGGTCATCCCGGAAGAGCTGGAGGAAGTGGCTGGGGAGAGGGACGTCCAGCATCGGTTTGTGCTACAGTAGCTCTTCTGCAGAATCAGACCAGAAGCACTCGCCTTCGCTACATTTTTCAAGTGCATCCGTGAACCTCGGGCACCGAGGACACTATTGCCAGTTGACTGGTTGTCCTTACCACTGCGTACCCAGAACACCCCACAAGACCTACGGTTCTGGAGATGAATAGACCGAGTTGTTTAACCATCTTGATGTATCGCTTGTCAATGTCACCGAGATCCTTGCCTGCTTCCAACAACAGCTTTGACAACTGACTGTTCCCTTTCTGTCTGATACACTTCCTGACTGCTACTTCTTGGCAGGTACCACTGTAATGAGATAACCAATGTTATTCACTTCACCTGTCAGTGCTCGTAATGTTTTAATGGCATGATATGTTCCAGCTAGGTCTATGTATGAGGCTGTCATTGTCAAATCTAAGACTAATCCAAAATCAGGACTTGCTGATGAGTTATGGTCAAGTCCTTTTGGGGTCAAAGGTTGGGTGTAATAAAAGCAAGACCAACAACCATTAAATCATTTTTGAGGTGGTCGACTAGTTAGCTTCATTCATATATTGCACCAATGTGTTTTGTTCCCCTTAAAGAAGGAATTTCTTAGCACTCTCACCCCATAGCAAGAAGGGTCTGGGTTTTAATCTCAGCCAAAAGCCTGTCTGTGTGAAGTTTACATGTTCTTTACAGTCATAGTCTAGAATGGGTTTGTTCAGGGTGCTCCAGTTTTCTTTCACAGTCCAAAGGCCAACTGGCTACTCTTTTTAAAAAAAAAAAAATTCGTATTTTTTTCCCCCCTAATTTAGCCATATCCAATTCCCACCCATGCAGCATTGCCTTCCCTATCACATGACCACCACCGACCAGGGAGGGGCGTAAGCTTGCGATCTCCGGGTTGATAGTCGTGCACCTTGTTGATGCGCCACTCGGGAGCCTCAACTGGCTACTCTTAATGGCACTATTAATGGTATTAATGTGTGTGTGGCCCTGCGATGGCCTGGTGAGCTGTCCAGGGTGTACCCCGCCCTCGCCCAGAGTTGGCTGAGATGGGCGCCAGCCTCCCCGTGACCCTAATTAGGATTAAGCAATTCAGAAGATGAATGAATGAATGAATGAATGTGTGTGTGTTAATGGTTGTTTGTGTCTGTGTTTGCCTTGCATGTTCATGTGCATGCGTGACATGTTCAGGGCGTACCCTGCCTTTCATCTGAAGTTAGCTTCCCCCATGACCCTAATGTATAAGTGGTATAGATAAGAGAGGGATGGATGGAATTACTTAATGGCAAACTTTATATTATTATTGTTTTTAGAATGAATGCTTGGTAAACACCAAGACCATTGCCTAAAATCTAAGTACAAATGCGAAAAGCACTGTCTAATTCAGAATTGTAATATCCATAGTGGGCAGCATGAAAGTCCTGCCATGTTCTCCACCATTTTTGCATGGGTTTCCTCCAGGTACTCCAATTTCCTCATACAGTCCAAAGACACATGTGTGTGTGAATGACTGTGTCTGTTGGCTCCGACTGTGCTTGACTGTAGGCCTGCCCAAGTTGCTAGCATGTCATGTGCGACGACACGCGTCTTGAATTTAATTTGTTGCAGGTGTCTGGAATTTGCCGTATGATACCCAAAAAACGAAGCAACAGCAGGGAGTAAAGAATGGGGTTGTTCCCTGGGTGTTTTGTTTCTTTAATTATACTAACGACCGCCATCAAAGGCTTACCTTGTAATTTTCAGTTGGCCGTGTGGTGCAGCATTGAACAGGTGTCACAGGCATGCTACGACAAACAAATTCAACAAGGTATATCTACCCACTTCAAATTGCACCATTGAAAGAACAACCGGGACCTGGGTGAAATGGATCAAAAACTTGTTTTGATTGCTTGACATAAAATATGTTTGTGTGCTGACATTTTTTTTTATCTTTCCGTGAACCTGAATACTGTTTATGATGGCACAAAGCCAAATCCTGACTAATGCTCCTCCCTGAAGCTTAGAAATTGGCCTTGATTAATCACAACAGAAAATTAAATAAACATTTTTTGGAAAGTTACAACAGCGTTGCGAGGACTTACCTCATCTCTTACCTTCAAAGACTGCACTGAGTGAGGCTTTTCACTTGAGTGCAACTAACACAGAAGTATTGTTGATTCTGTTCAGCGTTGTTATAAGGGATAACAGATAGGCGATGTCTTTGGTCATGCTCTTGACTAAGGAGATTTGCTTGCGATTAGCTCATAGTGGGAGCAGCTTAACCGCAATGATTCACTATGTGCAATTATCATTATGTGAAATATGCAAATCTCCCTGCTAATGACTTGTATTGCATAAAGGCAGTTGACATTTTTGGCATTTGTCTAAGGAAAATTCCACCGTAGAATATAATTTAATGTTGAAACAGATTCAGT
>JAOUQZ010000035.1:3966049-3982789 GCA_028564935.1 Neosilurus hyrtlii
GGAATTAGTGATAACGATTGTTATTTGTTAGTGCGTATTTCGTTACTCTTGAAAAATGTCACAATACAGAGCAGCGTAAAGTCATCTTCACAGTATCTGAGTGTATATGTAGGTCCATATGGATCTAAGATGAGAGCTCCAACTGGTAGTAGCAGTATAACTACATGGGAACACAAAACAGAAACTTAAATATGACGTTTGATGATTGTTTGCATAATTTAAGCTATAAATCCAAAGGTTTCGATTTGAAAGTCACAATTTTTTAAGCAAAATGTAAAAGCTCTGGTGCTACTAATTACCTTCAGATGTCACATAATTATAATAAGGTAATCTAATATATGATAATCTAATTGTCACACATGCATATCTATACCTGTTTTGAAAGGCCCCAGAGTCTGCAACACCACTAAACAAGGAGCAAGCCAAGGAGCTTCCCAAACAGGTCAGGGATAAAGTGGAAATGATGGGTTGTAAAAAATAAAAAGCATAACCTTAAATATCCCTCGAAGCACCAATAAATCCATTATTACAAAATAGAAAGAATATGGCACCACATCAAACCTGCCTATGGAGGGCCATTCACCAAAACACAGACACCAGGTTAGGAGAAGCAAAGTGATGAAAGGTAGCCCTAAAGGAGCTGTAATGCTTCAGAATAAGGGCTGGTGTACCTCTTCATGCCCTACAATGCTGGGCTTTACAGAAGAGTGGCCAGAAATGAAAACACTGTGATGACCAAAGATTTTGGTTGATGTTCAGTTGGCAGGTTGATGGTGCAGGAAAAGGTCAGAGGTCATTGGCCTTTCCTTAATTTTTTTTGTTTTTTTTGGTTTGTTTGTTGGCTTAAAATCTCCCAATAATTTCTTGTCATTTCTCAATGTGACATGAGGTCTTTTAAGATAAAGTATCTGGGTAGAAAGAAGGGTTTAAATTAAGGTACTCTAACACAATGCTGTTAGAGTGTACAAACGTCAGTGAAATGCCTCAGGTCCTGAGCCTTGCCTCTAATAGCTGTATAACTATCAAGGTGACAATATCAGACGGCTTCGCTTTGTGGTAGGGAGAATGAATGCATCACACCCATATGTAATAAAAAAAAAATTACAATTTATTCTTTGGTCCACCCAGTTCTTTGTCTACACACTAATGTCAACACTCAAACATGTAGACATATTCGTATGTGTTTGGGCAATGGCTTGATTACAAAGATCAAGCAACGTCAGTTAGAAGGAAGTAACAAACACATTGACGTTGACATTAATAACATGGGTGGGAAGATCATCCACATTAATAAACAACCTAAAAAATACACTGCCTGGCCCAGAAAAAAAAAGTTCAGCACTTCTGTACTCACCATGGTATTGTTTTGACACTTTTTTTTTTTTTTTTTTTTTAATCCATGCCATCAAGGTAAGAAAAACTAAATCGATGGGACAAGCTGATCATTCAGGCTATCAGCTGATTTCATTTTATTGTTGCATAATGTTGCTGAGCCTCTACCTGACCAACTGAGGCAACAATGCCATGTAGATTATGTGCGGTAATCAAGGCTAAAGATGGTTCAACAAAATATTAGAGTGTGCGACTTCACAATAGGATCACAATACAACTCACAATAAGAATGCATGTGCACGTTCATTACAATACACATTAGAAGTGGATGAAATTACCGCTAAAGCGTTGTGAATATATTGTTTTTCTTACTTCGTTGTATGAAACTGAAGCATAACTTGTTGTACAAACATCTTAAAGCATCAGGTTTAATATCTGCTAAAGAAACTCTGGTAAAGTGTGCTAAAGATTCATTCAGCAGTCAATACTTGACAGATATAAGGAATGACTCTTCGATTTACTTTTTTTTACAAGCCTGAGGCGCATAATAGTTTTAGTATTTACTACACAGGAACATGAGTAAGAAGCACACTATAACAAGATTTTTTTTTAAACATATTTTAACCATGACAGAATCAGGTCAAGTGAATGCTCAGTCAGAGTTCAGTACACACTACACTGAAACGAAAGTTAATTGCGAAAGCAGAAGAAGGTCTGGAGCACACTGCACAATCTTGCCGTCTTTTAATTTGTGCAAACAGCGTGGAGTGCTCTATTTTTAAAAGTAATGTGTGCTCTGTGAAGGTGTTTTAATATATACTACACACAAACACAAGAAAAATAATAAAAAAAAAACAAACTGTGTCTGTTATATTATCCACACAGAATACTGCTTTTTAATCCCAAGATGGTGCCGTTGCCATGCAGTATATGCTAATATGGTATTATATGGTGAAAAGCTGTCAACAAGAACAAAATGACACACAATTATTCATATCATGATTCATGTGGATCTTATGGGATGACCTTTCCTATCTTCTATACTGAGTCCTCAGATTGAGTCGCGCTGCCAGTGTGAAGCACGCTGTTTGTAAATGACTTGTTGAGCTGATTCACTTGTTTGCAAATGACTCTTCAACTAATTCTCCTGTTTGTAAGTGACTCCTCAACTAATTAACCTATTTGGAGGAGCTCCACCCCCTGTACCAACAAGTTGGCACTGTGAGACCCTTAAGTAAGGCTCTTAACCATCAATGGCTTGACTGTATACCTCACTCTGGATAAGGGCATCTACCAAAAGCCAATAATGTGATTTACTTACTTGTAAATGACTCCTCAGGTAATTCTCCTATTTCCAAAAGATCTGTTGTGGTGATTCACTTGTTTGTAAATGTTTATAAGTGGCAGTGGTGGCTCATTAGTTAAAGCTCTGGATTACTGATTTGAAGGTCAGGGGTTCAAGCCCCAGCACCCCCAAGGTGCCACTGTCGGGCCCTTAGCAAGGCCCTTAAACCTCATAAATGTAAGTCACTATGGATAAGGGTGTCTGCCAAAAGCCTTCTTTACCCACTACTTATAAGTGATCTTTTTAGGTGATTCTCTTATTTGTAAATGACTCTTTAGGGTGACTCACTAGTTTGTGACTGAACCTTTGAGGAGAGTCACTGATTTGTAAACAACTCCCTCTAAGAATCAGCTCATGAAAAGTCATTTCAGTGAATCGTTATGAGCCAAGAGACTGTGTTACATGCACACACACACACACACACACACACACACACACACACACACACACACACACACACACACACACGCACACAGCCTGTCTAAGCTGTCACACACAAGTGCTTGAAGCCACACGCCACGTTTGGGCTGTAATGTGTTTGTGTGTGTGTTTGTCAGTATGCCTTCAGGGCTGCTTGGCCCGCCTGCTTCTTTCAACAAATTGCTAGCTGTTCGCAGCCTTTTAAATGCCACACTGCTTTAATTACAGTATTTAGTTAATAAGCTGAAAAAAGAAAAAAAAAACCCGTGCCCACGCAGCAGGAGGGTCAGGTGAGCCTTGAATTCAAACACCTGGCAAAGTTTAAACATGCCTTCACACACACACACACACACACACATAATATTTCTGTGTAATATGTCTGTCGTGCTGTTTTTCTTTTACTGACTTTTAACCTCCCGATAGTTTTCCGAGACTGTAATCCATCTGCATATAAACTACGTTTGTTTCAGAGGGGCATGAATAATCTCATATCCCCACCAATCCTGAATAACGTGTAACAATCATCTGTGATTAATCCAGCAATCAATAGTACACATAATTAAAACACTGAGTAACATGAATAACTCTGGTAATTACACAACTCTCATTGATACTCCGCCTCAGGTATCGCCGTACACCCTTGTCATGTTCCACCTGATGGTAGCTGAGATTTGTGAGAGAATGCCAGTAAAGAGACTCCATCGCTCTTCTCACACACTTATTTCCTTTCCCTGTGCGCCAATCAAACCAAATGTTAACTATCTCTACTGTTTCCACTCACTTTGAACCACGTGTCTTACTCGAGTTACCACAAAAAAGGAAGGCATTCAACCCTGAAACATTTGTATTCTGTCCTCGGGCATGGGCTGTTAAGGCTTAATTGGCAAGAATGACGATATGACTCAGGTGTTGTGGTACGAGATTATACATGAAAAGGTTTGGCTGTATCTGATTTTTTACTGTCATGACTATTTCACATACTTTCTTGATAATCTCTCTCTGTCTACCTCTACCTCCCTCGTTCCTTGTGTTTGAAGTTATGCGTTTTGGGAACAATGTTCACAGTAATTATCATGTCACTTGCGACTGAACTGTAATTACGTTTATTGCTTGTTTAAATCGTTCTCTTTTTACCAGATTGAAAGGCTTGGTCGCCTTTCAACTTGGGAATTTCCCCCATTATTTTTACTGATATGTTAAACAGGAAATCAGATTGTATTACTTTGTACTTTGGTGGGCAGCTACCTGGCTTTCGTAGCTGGAAGAATCGGTTACGGAAAAAAGTTTTCGTTTGGTATTTGCTGTCTAGTACTGTGTAAAAGTCTTAAGCTCACTAATTTTTACGTGTAAACTTTGCTGTCTTTCTCTCTCTCTCTTTCTTTCTATATATTTATATATATACTCACTGCCAGTGAAAACACAATTTTATTTGTAATATTTTTGGGACCATCCTATCGGAGCATTAGTACTGGTATTTCAATGACCCTAAACACCTCACTGACTCGTTTCCAGTAGCAGCGGTCACCGTCCCACTTCACTGAGCTTGAGCTCTGGATCTCGACTCTTTTACAGCCCGAAGTTTGTTTCAGGGGGTCTCCTTAGTCAGGAATGGGTGCATTTAATGAGTGGTCGTCTTGCCTACATAAAGCTCAGTAAAAATGCATCGCATTGTGCAGTGGAATCTGGACCGTGCCTCGACTGTCACATGATGCAGCAGGCGGTTAATGTCGTTCCCTGGCCTGCGTATTCACCTGATTTGTCACCCATCGAACACTTGTGGGATCAGCTCGGACGCGTGTATCAGGCCAGGTACCAGCACCACAGAACAGGCAGGAACCGATGGTGGAATTGCAGGAGGAGTGGAGAAACAGCCCACAGGACAACATACGGAAGCTCGTCAGATCCGTGCGGAGAAGAATTACGGCCTGCATTAACTCAAATGGAGGTCATATTCTGTACTGAACTTGGTTTTTAGGATGGACATTTGTGATTTTGGAAAGAAGGGGCACCTCAGTTTTGTTTAAAGTTACAATATTATGACACAAAGATTTTCAGTTGTTTTTTTATCAATTCAAATGATGTATGAGATTAATTGTAATAATCTAATTGACCATTTCGAGACAAAATATTAAGCATATAGAATTTATTCTGAGTGTTGCGTTTTCATTAGCAGTGAGTATTTTAGTTTTTTTACCGTTCACTATGCTTAATGTAACTTTTTTATTTTGATGCTGCATATGAACAGTAAACATACCGCATCTTTGCTCTATAGCATTTCTTCACAAGGACCTAAAATTCTAGAGCTTTCATTCATTCATTCATTCATTCGTTGAACCGCTTAATCCTACTAAGGTCACAGAGAGGCTGGAGCCTATCGTAGCCTATTCTGGGTGAAGGAGGGGTACCTCGCAAGTCCATCTCACACACAACCATCCATACTCACACTCACACCTAGGTGCATTTTATAAGAACCGAGTAGCTTAATGTGCATATCCTTCAACTGTGGCAGGAAACCGGAGCACTCGGAAGAAACCCATGTAGGCATGGGGAGAACATGCAACCTCCATGCTTCTCAGGCCTGGGACTCGAACCCAGGACTCTCTTACTGTAAGGTGGATGTGACATTATGATAACTGATAGGTGAAGTGATTACCATTGATAATCTCGTTACAGCTGCATGTACATTGTGATGGCTAAACGACTGCGTGTATTCATCTCCAATATTGCAGGTCTTGTAGGGTGTTCCTGGTGTGCGTAGGTAAGTACCTACCAAAGGTGAACCTTTGAAACAGGAAGGGCAATCAGTGAACTAGCAAGAGTGTCATGGGTGCCCAAGGCTCACTGAGGTGCATGGGGAGCTAAGGAAGAATGCATACTATATACATACTGTGTATGTGGGTTTTTTTTTCCACATTATTGAACCCGAACATCTGTAACTTTATACAATAAGCTTTAGGCTCTAGTTGAGGTCACACGGTAAACGGTTGTATAGCTCTAAACAGGCTTTATTTGTAACCAGGCACAGAAAAGGCTGAATGCCGTGCTGTTCACGTGGGCTGTAATTAGTCGACCCCAATTGACCGCCCATTGTCACCTGAAGACAGGTGGGAATTGTGGAAGTTTGCGCTCGGCTTGATCACATGACCAGGGTCAGACGCGGGCCACCGGTGTGCCTCTATAGCTGTCAGGACAGGACCATTCATCATGCAGGTTATTGCACCGCTCCTATAATGCCCACAAGGCTTGTGAGTGTGTACATGTGTGTGTATGTGTTTGTGCTTGTGTGTAAAGGTGATTGTTTTACAGTCACGTATCACCGAACAGCAAGTTTTTCAAGTAATGCTGCTCCATGCTCACATCTGACATGGGTAAGTGGAGTTAACGCTTGCCGCTTCGCCGTGAGCCCTTTCCTGATCACCCGAAGATTTATGGGCCCTCAAACACTCGCCTATGACAGACTGCACATTCACAACCTCGTAACCTCCCTCAGGCCCTCCCTCTCTCTCCCTCCCTCTCTCTCTCTCTCTCTCTCTCTCTCTCTCTCTTTACCCCCCCCCTTTCTTTCCATGTTCACACCAATTTTTATTCTTGTATATCCAGTTATTGTGTAAATAAACACAGCTTTGGTGCTCAAGTCAAAATGTAAAAATGCTGGAAGTGTGCCATAAACACCCATAGTTAGTGTCGTCAGTGGAGTGCAAAAAATTGTGTACCCTTTAGATAAAATAAAGACATTCAGAAAAAGATTTGATCCAATGGCAAAAAAAGGATGGTGTAACAGTTTTTAAAAGTATCTTAAAATATTTTGTGGTTAAACAATAATTGAATAAATACATTAAATAAAATAAAATAAAAAACAATAATTTTTGTTTCCTTATGTTCACATATAATATCATATTTTTTCTCCAGTGGCTGTATAGTATTTATACACGTTATTATGTAACTGTAACAGTGTATAATATTAATTATATTTTTCCTCAGTAGGTATATTGTCTATCTTAAAATCTTAATGATTAAAACATTCTATAATTTTACATATGTTTTATGTGTAGATCGCAGTTTAAATAGTCTCATTCTTCATTTTCTAACTATATTTTTATTATAATTCTGTATCACTTTTTATATCAGTCTAATTAACAATCAGTGTGTTCTATAATTATTATTAAAAAATAAACAGTGACATGAGTTAGTTAAGTTTTGCACACACACACTGTTTAATGTGAAGTTGGATGCATTTTAAATATTAAGATCTCAGAATATAAACAGTACAGAAATCATGATGCAATAGAGATTTTTTTTTATTTCTTAACATAAATGTTTAAATCGTGTGTATTAGAATGTTATTAATTATAACAAATGGTTATAAATTTAATGCTAAATTTCATTTTTAACATAATGGAATTATTTTTGTGAAATTTATGGTGTTAACTAGTTTATCTTAGAATATAAAAATTAAATAAAATAAATTATATTAGTTTAGGTTAAGGTTACGTTTAATTTTTAACATACAGAATTTTTTTTTAACATAAATAATGTGTCCTGTGTTTTATACCGATGGTTCATTTTCAACTTATTTATTTATCATTTTATTACTTTAAAAAAGACGAACATTAGCATTTTGCCACTTTTACTATGATCTCACTTCTCTTCAGTTATTCTTGTTGAAATATAACACACACATCGAGACACTGAGATTCTCTCTTTTTTTTCTCTCTCTCTCTCCTCATTTTCTCTCTTTCTGTCTGTCTTTCCCTTTGTCTCTCTCACTCTTTCTGTCTCTCTCTCTCTCTCTCTCTCTGTCTCTATCACTCTTTTTCTCTTTCTGTCTCTCTGTTTCTCTCACTCTCCCTCCTTTTCTCTCACTCTCTCTTTTTCTCTGTCTCTCTCACTTTCGCTCTGTCTGTATCTTTCTCTTTCTGTATCTCTCTCGCTCTGTCTCTCTGTCTTTCTCTGTCCCCCTTTCATGCTTTCTCTCACTCTCACTCTGTCTCTCTCTCTCTCTCTCTCTCTTTCTCTGTCTCTCTCTCTCTCTCTCTCTCTCTCTCTCTCTGCTGTCATATTGTGCCCAAACCTGTGTGTTCAAAGCTAATGTTTGTTTTAGTGTCATTACTCTGGACATCCAGGATGATTGCTCACCTGGAGCAGCTCAGGTGGAGAAAAGAACGTCGTAGCCGTTCATCTTTCCTTCCCCTAGAGCGCCATTCATTTAGCTGTAAAGTCTAATCTCGTCTGTTTGCCTGCATCCTGATCCTAACTCTTTATTTACAATCTTTGTTTGTTTGAACCCTGGTCATAAACTAGCCACGTCTGACGTCTGGTTCGCGTTTTTTCCTTGGCCTGAGGAGAAAGATCATGAAAGGTGTTGGGTAATTTGTTTCTCCTGTAACAGGGAAATGGACCACCACCTGGTTTAGAGAGCTCAAGTTCTACACACTACACACAGCCATGCTCTTTTATTACCCCAATTATGGAGGCTATTTAGTAGCCACCCTGCTGCATTATTGCATGTCTGTGTGTGTGTGTGTGTGCGCGCTTGTGCATATGTGTAGGATTGGTCGGCATCTGGTAAGAGTAGGACCCACACACTTACACACCCGTTCCAGCCACATCAAACAGCCTAAGGGGAGTGTGAGTGTGCTGGGTGGGTTCCCTTCCCTCCAAGCATGTAGACTGTTGTGCTGACCAAAAGTGCACCGATACCACAGGCACCCAGACTTAGAGGCATTAAGTGGGAGACGGTGTTTCATGTGGTTTAATAGAAACACTTGTGGTACACATGGAGTTGGACCTCCATGTGCAGGCGGCTCACCGAAAAGGTAGCGTCACCCGAGTCACCGCCAAAAAATAACCAAGCTATCGTTTGATTAGAGTTTCATAATCAAAGGAACATGTGGGACACTTTTGATGTGTCACACGCAGAACGCGCCGTCAGCACAGTCCTCAAACAATAGAATGTAGGCTGAAGGCTGGTATGGTGCTTACTACAGTATTCAAATCCTCATGGAAAAACACATCAGTAACCTGAAGCTAATAAACCATTTATTTTATTTTAACATTCTTGACAGAATAAAGAAATAAATATCGGCAATATTGGCGCCTAACAAGTCTTAGCCGGTACAATACTGGAGAGTGGTCACAGAGTGTGTGTTATTTATTTATTTAGTCTTTATGAAACATTTACTCTTCCCTACAGCTCGGGGGATGAATTAACACATCGCACATTAGTCACGTAGCCGTTGCAGAATGTTACACCTACCAAAAAGTCCACAAATTACTTTTCATGCTTCACTTATACTGTAGTTAAAACTGCCAAAATTTTTTTTTTTTTTTTTTTTTTTTTTTTTACACGTAGATTTTCTTATATGTTTAAAGCCTTGTCTATGTGGAAACTGAGTTTTAAGTCGCTGAAAACAGACATTTTTGCAAAACTTCTGCCAGGAAAACATTTTCTGGAGAGTATGTTCAGAGTTTTCAGTAGTAACGTGCTAACAAGGAAAACAAAGGCTATGGCTTGGAACATTAGCATACATGATCTGTTATCTCTGTGGTTTCGCACTACGTGCGCCAACATTCCCTATGTGTTTTCGGGCTTTGAAAAAACACCCGTATCCGTGGGGACTAGACCTTAGTTACGGTTGGGGATGGGATTTGTTTTAGTTATTGAACTTTTTCTGATATGTCCAGTTTGTTTTTGATATGTGACTCTCCAGCACCAAATCCTAGCAGTCATAGATCCATGTTTATTAGATAGTCCAGTATCAATATATAGCTTGAAATTCCCGGTGTTGAATCATTTGATGTAACAGTACATAATTCCCCATGTAATCCAGTAAAAATCCCTTTTGTAAACATCTTCAGAGTAGAGAAACTTTTTTCTTCACTAATTTGCTGAACCGCTTAATCCTATTAGGACCACAGGGAGGCTGGTGACTATCTCAGCCTACATGGGGCAAAGGCAGGGTGCACCCTGAACAGCTTGCCAGACCATCACAGACAAACTTTTTCCTAGCAAAGCCATCAAAGCTAGCTTCGGATTGGCTCTGCTAATTTCATGCCATTTCTGATAAGCATGGATAATCTGCTATTAAATCTTATCTTTTAAAAATGGCCCTGTTACTTCCAATTGGTTTGGTGTTGAATGGGCTCATGTCAGGTTTATTATTTGTACATAACTGAAAATTTAATTGTATGTATTTTTATTTTGTTTGATATCTTGGTTGAAATAAATGAGACTGAGCTACAAAGACAAATGAAGGTCTCAATTATTTCAACCAAGATATCAAACAAAATAAAAATACACACAATTCATTTTTTCAGTTATGGACAAATAATAAACCTGACATGAGCTTTGACTATTGCACTGGCTAATATTTTCGCATTAAGAAAAAAATATATAATCAATTAATTAAAATAAGAAGAAAAAAACCCATATAGAGTATATATAGTTTTTCTTTACTTTATATAAATCAAACAAAATAGAAATACATACAATTAATTTTTTCAGTTATGTACAAATAATAAACCTGACATGAGCTTTGACTAATATTTTCGCATCAAATAAATAAATAAATAAATGAATGAATGAACGAATAAATAAATAAATAAATAGCTTAATTAATTTTAAAAAGCAGGGGGAAAACCCATATATATATATATATATATATATATATATAAATGTATATACTCTGTATGGGTTTTTTTTCTTATTTTAATTAATTAATCATTATTTCTTAACTAAAAAAATGAATTGTGTATTTTTATTTTGTTTGATTTATATAAAGTGATATAAAGTGTATATATATATATATATATATATATATATATATATATCTGTGTGTGTGTGTGTGTGTGTGTGTGTGTGTGTGTGTGTGTGTGTGTGTGGATTTAGTAGAAAAAACAAGTAGGTAAAAGGTAGAGGCTGGGTTTGTGTGTAATTGGATAGTTTTACTTTCTACAGATTTGAACCAGATCACACCTACTTGTTCAACTTCATACGTACAAACTTCTTATGAGATCAGGTTACAAGACAAACACTGACTTTCTGACAGACAAATTTCAACAACCTTCATGGTTATATAAGAATCAAAACACCTCTGAAGCCAAAGTTTATTTAATTAGTTAATTATTTTCCAGGAACTGCACATTCTGACATATTTTATTAAGCTAATATAGCATCAAGTTACCAAGGATTTAATTTATGTGTTGGTTTGTTTAGTGTGTTTACTTGTTATATGGGGAGTACTTGCTGTAAACAAAGCTAAAGGCAGTGTGGGATTTTTTTTATTATTTTGATGAAGCAGTGTAGAAATGCACGTTATCCATTTCGATCAATTCATGTTTACATTCAATGTTAATTTACCCTGTGATTTGGGGTAGCCGTGGCCTAAGGGTTAGAGAAGCGGCTTTGGGACTAAAAGGTGTGGTATGGCAAAAATGTGTATGGTGGGGAGTGAGCTGCACATTCCCTTCCTCCACCTTCATGGCTGAAGTGCCCTTGAGCAAGGCACCTAACCCCCAACTGCTCTCCGGGAGCTGGCAGCCCACAGTTCCGAGTGTGTGTGTGCTCACTGTTTACGTGTGTGTGTGTGTGTGATGGGTTAAATGCAGAGGCAATAATTTCCCTTGTGGGATTAATACAGTGTATTAAAAAAAAAAGCCTGTTCTGTGGTGGAAATTTTACTGAATAGTACAAAGTGCTGACACTTCAGATTCATTCATGTAAAGCATAATAAATGTTTAAAAAACATGTTTTTTTTTTGTGAACCTGAGACATTTTCTTGCTTATTATAAGTCATAGAAATTGTAGCTTTTCAGCCTTGGGAATTTAGTTACAGCTTCACCAAGTGCATTAATATTACCCCTTGCTTTGTCTTGCATGCAGAACTAACATCAAAGCTTCTTTTAGAGAACAATTCTAACCAATCCTAATCAATAATTCAAATTTGGTAGAACATTTTTTTGGTAGAAACATTTTTTTTTACTTCTCTGATCAGGTGTTCTATCTATGATTTCATTAATGAGAATAATTTCGCTTTGTTTTGCTGAGAGGGAAATTTGTCTTCTTTCTCTTGGTTTGTATGAGAAATTTTGTGGGAGTAAAAAATTTAGCATCACATCACAGTATAAAATTGTTATCAGCTGTAGGTCATTTAAACAAGTTTAATAAACTAAACTGCTTTTTGGGAAGTTGGGGTGGCATCTTTGAGTTGAGGTTTGTACCCCTGACCTTCTGATCAGTAATGCAAAGTCTTCTCATGACCATCGAGCCACGACTGCTACTTTTTCTTTCCCTCTTTCTCATTGGTTGTACGTCTGTAATTTTGTTTGTATATTGTATGAACTCGAATGAAATCCAACCACATTGACGTTGTTAACCGATATTTGGATGAATATTTCTGAGCTCAGGTTATGAAATCATTATCAGGCTGGAAATGACAATATCTTTTTTGTTTCAGTTTGATTGTATTTTTAATCGAAGAAATCTGTTAATTAGATTTGCGAAATTAGCTTTGCCTGTTTAAAAAAACCTGTTTGACATATCTGTGTTGGCATGTTGTCACATTGAAAAGAAAATGCTCTACTTATTAACTCTTTAATCATGTGATTTTTATGATCCTCATAACCAGTTTTCAGCATAACTTGTTTGATAGCATTCCTGATCAAAGCGTTGAAAAAAAAAACAGCTCCACACCTGGAACAGAGTTTCCATGAACGCAGTTATGATAAAAGAAGTTACAATTACAATTTCATCCCAGTTTTTACCAATGGTGTGAGTTCTTTTGGATTATTTTTGGTAATGTTGCACTGTTAAGACTGGAAAATCTTCCAGGAAACAGCTTTCGTGTTACAAATGCCTCATGCAGCCTTGCAATCATGACACGAAAGTAGCTCTTATATGATATAAGGAATAATATACATTGATTGAAATTGGTTACAAAATTTTGGATTCATGCAGGTGTGCTATTTTCTTTAAACGTGTATGGTTCAAGTAACTACGCCTTGTTTCTCTTGTTGATGCCCAGCCGGTTATGTTAGCCACTAGAATTCATGCTAGTCTACTATAGAATTAGCAAAAATGCGAACTTAGTTAATTATATCCATTATCCTTAAAAAATTAGCAAAACTTTCCTCAAAATGCTTTTTGTTTTATTTATTTATTCATTTTAAGTTTGGGGTATTTAAGTATTACTTAGCTATGACCTGGGCAAGCACCCTCAACTTCAATCTATACTAAGGTACGATGTTGAAAGACTGGTTTTCAAAGAAGTGTAATGAAGTAAGAGAACACATTCAGTTTCAAGTTTAAAACTCAAGTAAAAGGAACTACTACAACTATTACTTCTACTATAACAACTACTACTACTACTATTACAACTACTTAAACTACAGCTTCTACTACATCTACTACTTCTACAAGCTATACTACCACCACAACTACTTTTACTACTACAACTACTATTACCTCTACTACACCAACTTCACTACTACTATTGCTATTACTTCTACTGCTACTACAACACTACTACTACTGCTATTATTTCTACTCTTACTACTACCACAACTACTATTACTACTACCACCATCTACTACTACAACTATTATTACTTCTACTACTACAACTTCACTGCTACTACTAATACCTACTAATACCACCACTACTATTACTACTACAACTATTGTTACTTCTACTACTACTACTGCTATTATTTCTACTATTACTACTACCACTACTACTATTACTACGACTTCTACTTCAACTACTATTACTACTACAACTTCTACTACTACTGTTATTACTTTTACTTTTACTACTACTAATTCTACAACTACAACTACAACTACTACTACAACTTCTACTACAACTAGTATTACTACTACCACAACTACTATTACTACTACAACTTCTACTACTACAACTACTATTACTTCTACTACTACAACTTCACTACTATTACTGCTGTTTCTTCTACTATTACTACTACCACAACTACTATTACTACTGCTAATTTTACTACTACAACTACAACTACTACAACTTCTACTACGACTAGTATTACTACTACCACAACTACTACTAATTCTACTACAACATCTACTACTACAACTTCGCTACTATTAATGCTGTTACTTCTACTATTACCACTACCACAACTACTATTACAACTTCTACAACTATTACAACTTCTACTACTACAACTACTAATACTTCTACTACTACAACTTCACTGCTACTACTGCTCTTATTTATCTTATTAATCTATTATTACTAATACCACAACTACTATTACTACTACAACTATTATTACTTCTACTACTACTACTGCTATTATTTCTACCATTACTACTATCACAACTACTACTACTACAACTTCTACTACAACTACTATTACTACTACTACAACTACTATTATTACTACTAATTCTACTACTACAACTTGTACTACAACTGGTATCACTACTACCACAACTACTATTACTACTACAACTTCTACTACTACTATTACTTCTACTACTACAACTTCACTACTACTACTGCTGTTGCTTCTACTAATACTATGATTTGAGTATTTTAGTTCATATGCTTAAGTACGTAAGTATTTTCCACCCTCGTGTCCAAATTTTAGAAACTTACACTGCCTTTCCAGTCAGCCCGGACATTGTGTGATCTCTCCTTAATGTGGTGGTCAAACAAGCCCATTTGTAGCAGGGGGTTTATAAATGACTTAACCCAATAAGCTTTGTCTCCCATCTGTGTGTCTCGCATTTCCTCCCCATCTCGAAGCTCACATTCATCAGGGTAATTGGCCTGCGTTGAAACACTGATGTCGCTTTTAAGCGCATTTCCACGGTGTTGAGAGCACACTGGCTTGGAAGCAAGTGTCTGCCTGATGCTAGTTCTAGATCTGTGATGGAGATAGGAAAGAAAATTCTAAGAGAAATGAGAGGAAACGAAGCAGCAAGGTGACAGCAGACATTTAGTTTATTGGTGGATTTTTCTCTACGAATTGTATACCGTTCTTTCCTCCTGTTAATTTTTTTCTTTTCTCTTCTTCGTGTCCGTGGCACAGGGCCGACGAAGATCGATGGAGAGAGCATTACAGTAAAACGTATTGATCAGGCGGAGGGTGAGCCAGTGAGATGGCCAAGTGATGCAATGCTTAAAGGAATTTATCCTCTGACTTCTGCATTAACCTTCTATTGACTGCTTTGGCTGTTCATAATTAACACTCACTTTAGCTAAAGTGGTTAGTTTCAGCACTGAACTGGACTGTGTGTGTGTGTGTGTGTGTGTGTGTGTGTGTGTGTGTGTGGTTGTGTGTATGTGTAAGAGAAATTGAGAGTAAGAATAAATGGAGGACAATAAGAAACGAAATTCAAGGGCTATATGTATATTTGTGTGTGTTAGAGAACAGGCGAGCCCCTGTGGGGCCCACAGGCGAGAGAATCATAGATACGTTTCGCATTAGCATGCTATTTCAGCAGGTCTGGCACTCGGGCTATAAGGTTTCAGGGCAAATTGAAATGAGCGATTGTATTGCCAATCTCTGGTGAATGCGGCCCAGGCGGGAGAGACTCGGCCTGGAGCTCTCCGAGGTTAATCTAGACAGCAGCGTAGACTTGACACGTGCTCTGGTATTGACCTTCCCTGCTTTATTCAGTGTGTGTGTGTGTGTGTATGTGTGTGTGTTTGCGGGTGTGTTTGAATGAAGTCGAATACATACCTGCATATATTTGCATTTTATCTGTCATGTTAGTCCTCAAGGTTGCAAAAGGAATCTTCTGTGAATTCGGGTGTCTGTGGGTGTTAACAAGCGTCAGACCGTCATTACCATTCCAATTCAATTACAACCCCGTTATTAAGGATGGTATGACTTCTGTTACAAAAGGTTGTAAAGGTTTTCCCCCGCCCTGGAAGATCACCTTGTAAGGGATAATGTATATTAACATTATCTCTCAATAAGACATTATCTCTTATCGAGAGATAAATCTATAGATAAGCCTTTATAAAGCATGTATATACTCCTACCAGCTTATTTTTTTTTTCTTAGAAGGCAAAATCATGTTACATGAAAACTGCAAGGTTCTTAGTCTTGAAGTCTTTCCAGTGACGTTACCTCTGACTGGTTCAAGCTCCGACACTGGAGATGTTTTCGGTATCAATTATTATCCAGAATTTAACAGCACTGTGGTATGACTAGCATTAGTATGTACTCAATAGGAATCGCGTGAACTGATTGGTGCGCTGTCTCGGGATAATTAACGAATATTTGATGAAGGTGAGGGGGATGTCGCTGAATAGTCCCTGAGACTGAATATCAATTCAGTGACATCTGCTGAGTCTGAAGTGCATGATTATTTAAGTATATAAAATGGTAACATAAAAAACAGAGATTTTTATGTATTTATTTATTTGTTTGTTTGTTTGTTTATTATGCATTTTAACTATGACAGACTCAGTCAGATAAACTCTGTGTGTCAACTCCATGCTCAACTGAAACCTAACCCTGGTTAGCCAGCTGTTCCTTTAATTCTAGACTTATTCCACAAAAAGCACTGTTTGCTGGTAAGAACACACACACACACACTCACACACACACACACACACACACACACACACACACACACACACACACACACACACA
>JAOUQZ010000035.1:4024856-4053424 GCA_028564935.1 Neosilurus hyrtlii
TGAGGGAGTTTTTCCTTGCCACTGTCGCCGCGGGCTTGCTCATTAGGGATGTGTAGGGGGTTGTAGAGAAAATGTTTTAGATTTCTCCCTAATTTAATTTTACTATGTAATGCTGCTTTGTGACAATGTCAATTGTAAAAGCGCTATACAAATAAATTAAATAAATAAAACTGACTAAGCAAAAATGCTGTCCCTTGGGCTTCCTAAGTTCAGCAAATGGACTGTACCACTGGCATTGTCCAACCAGTTGCAGTTCATGATTCCTATGATCATATTCTGCTACAGTACCTGCTAGTCAAGATACTTGAAAGTCCTGGCATTTTACAGGCCATTACTGAGTGACTGCAAAGAAAGCGTGATTTACTTCAGAATGTCTTTGATGGGAAGCTTTGTAAAACTCATCCACTATTCTTGAAAGAGGTTTCAAATCCCACTTCTTGTATGCAATGATGAATGCGAAACTGTCACTCGTCTTCGATTGAAAACTGTGACTCACAATTTATGATTCATAAATTTCATCCTGAAGAATGTGCCATCAGACCTCCTCACAGTTTTCAAGGTCAAACTTCCTTCCAGCAAAAGTATGACCTATTGTGGAAATGATCAGGTGTATTGAAAGGGATGGCATCACTTTTGATACCCCCAACTTTCAGGGTGTTGTAAAATTCATGGTCCAGCAGGTGGTAAGACAATTTGAGCTTGCATGCCATTCTGGGTGACACTGAACGCTTTACTGGAAATTATGTGTGTCGATCATGCAGAGCAAACGGGGATGTCTTGAGGATGCAGGCAGTAGAAGATCCTGCACTACTACATGATGTTCATAATCATGAGTGAGACCCATCCAAGATGAGCCTGAAGAGAGTGTTTTATTTAATTTTTTTATTTTATAAGCTTTGCCAAATAAAATCAAAATCTATATAAGGCAGAGTAACCACAATAGCCAAGGGAGGCCAATTACTGCGGGCCCGGTGGTGGGGTGCTGGATTACTGATCCCAAAGGTCGGGGGTTCAAGTCCCACTATCAATGGGATGTCACTGCTGTCCCCCCAGTGCAGCTAACTGGGTTATCAAAAGCCGATCATGTCTCTCAATGTCTATGGTGAGAGGCATGTAAAAAAAAAACATTGCTGATTTTCGTCAAGATCTAAAACTTGCTTTGAAAAGGCCACCCAGAAGTCCCATTTACATTTTGTTGTTTTTAGATTGGTGTTGCTCATCTTGTATTCAACGATCACCGGCTTTGTCTTTCACGTGATGGACTGCGAGTGGCACTTGCTTTCTTTAAAGAGAAGACCAGATGCTGTGGAGCATGATTCTAGACTGGATAAGTCCTTTTGGAGTAACACTGTATCAGCCGCTGATCTGATTTTTCTTGAATATTTTGGTATCGTTGGCAAACAATGATACTCCGCTTTATTTAATGGCATCTGGGAGATCATTCTCATATAACAGGAACATTGTGGGACCAAGAATTGAGCCTTGTGGAACATCAGAGGTAACAGGTAATATGTTCGAAGTAGCACCAAGTACGGTGACTCGTTGTCGTCGATCCGTCAGGTATGTTTTATCATGTCACAGACAATGTTGCACCAAACATAATGCATGATATTCTTGAAGTGGTGAGGCCTTAGGAGGTTATACTTGTATTGAACTCTCTAATTGAGCAGAAACATCTCCCACTTGACAAACTAAACTACAGAATAACAACCTTTGAATATGGCTTTTGTGATCACGGTAATTAACCCTCTCTGATTAGTAAAAAAGATCTAAAAAAATCTCAGGTTACTCCCAACAATAATAGGGGACCTGATCCCTTCGGAAAACAAGGAATGGAAACTTCTGGTACTTCTACTCTTGCACATGGAGTTCATTTTCTCACCTGCTTTTACTGTCGCCACAACATTCTATTTGAGCAAAATAATTAAAGGTCATCACTCTCTCTTGCTGGAGCTCTATCCTCATCTTTATTTGCAGTCAAAACACCACTTCTGGTTATATTACCTCAGAGCAAGACAAAAACCAGGATTCTTGATGCAGGTGTGGGATGACATGTGTCACATGCAACTTCGAGAACATTTCCAAAACTATGGCACTTTGTGTTAAGCCACAATGCGGAACATGGTTGTGGGCTTGTTTAAGCCAATCTGGGGTACCTTTAGCTACATATTAAGCAGGCATCACAATATTTCTATCCTATGATCTAGATAGAGAACCCCAGTTTGGCCTCCTAAAAGCCATTTTAGTTGTGGAGCAAACAGCACAAACAGGTATTATAAAGCTTGTTGGGCAGATTTGGACAACAAAGGGGTTTTAGAGGCATTTTTTTTGCATACAATGTGATCCCACTCATTGTTTAGCAGCTGTTGATGTGAGAGAACTGTTCAATCATCATCCACTACATGCAGTCCAGTAATGCAGAGAGCATAATGACTACTTCTACATTTTCCTGTGTTACAGAGTTTCTTTTTTGACTGAACTAGGGCTGGGCAATACACAAAAGATAAAATTATGACAGTATGTGATTATGAAGGGCCTTGCTTGATATACACACCTTAGTTGTCTGTTTTAGTTAGTCAGTAACTAGTCAAGCCACATGTATAGTTTGCAATGCACCAGGAAGTAATGAGTTCTATGAATGACTACTGGGATGGAGCTGCATCACTGAGGTAGGATAAATTGCTATGTAAGTCCTTATTTTTTTATTTTTATTTCCTATAATGTGTCTCACTATGCTATATAAATTGTTCCAAAACTTTCTCTGTGGGGCCCCCTTCTGCAGATAGCAATATTTTCAATATTTTCCATTTCCACACCCACACGTATATCTTGTGCTCGTGTACACCCGTAGAATTTATTTAAATATCATCCATAGGTAATGTAGAATTGCAACTGCGGCTAGCTGAACAGCTAACTGAAAAAATAAACAAACTATCATATTGCTTTTATAGAGGAGGCATTAAAGGTGACACAGAATCATGATTTTCATATTCAAGTTACATTTACAGTATGTATTACTTATGACTAATGTTTACATGGTACCTAAAATATTATCTGCAGAAGGTGAGTCCCACTGTATTAACCTTAGTTTATTACACATATTGTTAATTTGGTGCCACTGACTTACCCCGATGTCCCTTCAACAACCACATGCTCCATAAATATACAAAAAGCATTAGAGGATCTGAGGACACCATGCGTACTAACTGCCTGTCTTTGTAAGTTCACCTCTTTAAGACTAGCATTTTACTTTTTTCAGTATTAAAAAATAACTAAACCTTATCAGATACTGTATGCTGTGTTTTTCCCTCCTCAAGATTCTGACATCAACTGAGGACAGGCAGATTATTCAGAGCCTTGACGAAGATAGTGTGATAACGATCAAGCAGAGACATTGCCTTGTCGGAATTTTGTTGTCACACCTTGTGAAGAAATACATTGACAGGTACTAAAAAAGATGTGGGGACGAATTGCATGTAGGCACTCTTTTATTTCGGATCACACAGAATACCCACACGTGTTAGATTTGACACATTTATCTGGCAAGCAAGATAAATATAGCCCTAAGGCTTTGTATGTTTCAAAAATTACTTCATTTATAAACCAATTCTTCAATTTGATAGCATCTTACATAGCTTTATCTCAAGGCATCACGGTCCAAGACTCAGGGTTAGTGCAGAACCAGGCAGAGTTTAGAGGTGTCTTCATCAGAGTTAGTCTCAGTCCTTAAAGCTGATTGCTGCTCCATGTGTTAATATTAGTCTTTGTAAGATGGTGTAGAAAATATTCACAATGTCTCTCAAGATTGTTCAGAAAACTGTTCAGACAATAAACCAAAACCGCTACCTTTTGTGTGTAAATCATAAGCTATGATTTAGTGAATGCATGCTGTAGACCACTTGTGTCTAGTTTAATTGTGTTTTTTTCTGTTTACAAACCGACCTCTGACACAAAAAAGGATTTGGCCTCTTCTTTTGTTCAGGACTTTCCATGCTTAAAGGACACATCAGCCTGTGGAAGTGTGAGCAGCATTTGAAAACTTCATTAACCCTGAAACAGGAACAAGTGAAAAACAAATTGCAAAAAAAAAAATAATAATAATGTTATTATTCTTTTATTTAAGATCCAAGTAAAACATTCTCATTAATATTGTTGTGGCAAAAAGTGTTGAGTTCACGACGCAAGAGATTCAAATTCCTTTTTCAGGTGTTTATTTAGCCTTTAGGAAAAGAAAACCATACAATCATTCACATAGAAGAAATTGTTCTTAGAGAAAAATCTCAGACCTTGTCTACCAGCTTGCATTGGCTTATATACCATTCCACTCTGATTGATCTATCATTACATCATGTCTCTACTTGACCTTGTTCTGATTGGTCCTCATGACATCATATCTCAACATGTCTCGAGTTGACCTTGAAACATAGACTCAATGCCCCGCCATCATTAAGGACGGACATTTTGTTTCTTTTCAAGGTCCGACATTTTGTTCCAATGTTCCATGTTCAAGGTCAGCCAAGCAATACTCGTACAGAGTGAAATGGAAGTAATAAAATAATCTTACACTCACTTCAGTGAATAAACTCCTCATGAAATAGTCACATAAATCATCCATTAATCAAATAGTACAGTAAATCATACAATTGCTCTGCTATAGGTATGACCATTAATAATTTAAATATGTACTTCATTAGAGATGGCATCATTGGACGGTTCTCCGCTTCAGGATTACAAATGTCTTTAAATAAAGGAAATATGATCACTTATTCCAAATATATTACAATTTCTGTATTGCTATTCATATTCATGTTGATGCTGTTAATGATCAGTAATGATTCAAGTGCATGATCAGGAAGTCCATCAATTCGCATAAGATTTATGGAGGACCAAATATATGACATTATGACATTTCAGACTGGCAGGCCATAGACCTTCCTCAGTTCATGGGTCCAAAACACACAGCGCCCCAGTGGCACCTGATACCCCCATTTTCCTTCACATCATTATTTTCTAAATATTTTGTATATTTTATGAGTTGTATCTCCCAGTGTACGTTGCCTTATTAAGGTAATAAAAGGAGTGAAAATCTGTTCTATCTCTTGGTGCATATTGCCTGTTTAAGAGTTAAGGAATGAAAACTTCATAAAGGATTGGTTGTCAACTAAGAAAATTTGCATTCGCTGAAGAATGTTGTGGGGGATTCTAACACATTTTATGTAAAGGGGAAAATGGAAACATAGAAATAATTAGAATCTGCACCATCTGTGTTGACAAAAGATTTTAATTTCCTGCTAGGAGATCTGGTACACACCAGGCCGCAAACCACCGTCCAACCACTGGAAGAGAGTCTTAGGAACATGAGAAAGATACTAAATGCTGGGAACAGGATGCAAAGGCAAAAAAAAGCATGTATGAAAGACATACATACCAGGTAATGGTTGATCAAAAAATACACTGGTGAAGTAAAATGATCTTATAGTTATGGACAAAATTCTTCTGATTTTGTAGAATTTACAATACCTGAAGGCTGAAACACAATTCTCAGCCCTTCAGCCAGCTGGAAACATATACAGTGTACAATTGTCTACAGAGCACTGAGGATAATGAGAAATCCCTCTAAAAATATTCATGAGATCCTAGAGGAGTTCCCACTCCAGGCATGGTATGTGCCTACTAAAATAATATTTTACACATAACATGTATTAGTAATGGGGCAGTGGTGGCCCGGTGTTAGGGTGCTGGATTACTGATCCGAAAGTCAGGAGTTCATGTTTCTGCCCTGTGATGGCCTGGCGAACTGTCCAGGGTGTACCCTGCCCTCACCCAGAGTCGACTGAGATTGGAGCCAGCCTTCCCCCGACCCTAATTAGGATTAAACGGTTCAGAAAATGAATGAAGGAATGTATTAGTATATATTATTTGGGAATGGCAAGATCTGATTGGTCTACTATCTCGGGATTATGAATCATTATTCTGAGTGGATAATGCTTGAATCAAAATGACAGACTCTCACAGTTTATTATGAGCAATCGAACAGACAGTCACCATTATCACACGTTTAAATGGAAAAATAAGCCATAAAAATCTAGTCTTAGATTGTTGTTCTTGTATTTCCTTGTAGTATACTCTACAATTTTGAATAGTGTGCAAATAAATGTCTACAGAGCCAGAATTTTGTGTTTGTATAGTATGTAGGCTAACCTCTGAAAGACAATGCTAAAATCACTCCTATCGCTCATTTTAAAGTGCACAGCTCATTTGAACAGTCTCTGTCACTGGTAGAATATGCAAATATATTATTGCACTTTACTTTGTGTTTTGTCTATCCCTGTACTTTATACGGTTTTCAGGTGTGTCCCTGTAGTATGTCGATTAATAAACCACTATGCTAAAAAAAAAACCTCTATAGCGCTTAGTATCTCGGCTGAAAGCACAGCGCTCACCTGAACAGTCGTGGTTAAAATATGTTAGTATAAAGTACAAAAATATAATTTCAGTCTTCTTTTTCATTATCTTTTCGTAAAAAGAACTAAAACTGTAAAAAGTGTCTAAAGAGATGCTCACCTTTACCTGTCATGATTTTAAAGCATAAACGAATAAATAAATAAATAATCCATCAAAGTCTTGTTTTAGTTTGCTTTCAGCTATGTTTCTGCATAGTACTGCCAAAATTCTAAAAACGGTGTAAAGACAGTCACACAGTATTCTGCACCTGTCTGTGCTGGAGCTCATCTGCATCACTGTTAAAAAAAATAAATAATAAAAAATAAATATAAAAATCTCATTTTAGTGTGCTTTATTGCTTAAGTACCTGTGTAGTATATACTAAAACAATTATGCACCTCGGGCTTAGTGAATGTCGCAAAAATGATTATTACTCATTCAAAATATTTTCTTGTATCTGATTGGTGGAAAGCCACCAGCTTATCCTTGGTGTTCTTCAACAAGTGGCCCTATCTATCACTGACACTGAATAACTTGAATTATTATTGCACAATTGGCACGCACTATTGTTCCTCCTTAAAAATTTCATATAAGATAGATGGGCTATGCCCCGTGCCGTACGGCTCCACCTGTCCACAATCTTTGTCAGGTAGTACAATTTATATCAAGGCACTGCATCCCTGAGCTGTCGAAACTTTAACATTTTATTTTATCACTGTTTTTGCTACTGTAATCAATATCTGAGAGTGCGTAGCAAAGACCAAAACAGCGGCACAAAGTTCTGCCCCCAGCAGTGCTGTCAGTAAGGTGTAGCCTGTCAGTCTTATTTGATATCCATGTTCCTTCTCTTCCATTCTTTGCAGAGAAAGCGAGCAAGGAAATGGCTGCCCACTCTAGAAGCAAGGCATTACACAGAAAATTGTCATAAAATCATAAATGTTTGTCAGATTTGGGACTTTTTTTAGAAGGTGGTCTATGAGATGGTAAGAAGCAAGTCCAAATGTGTGACATTTCTTCATACAGCAAACGTCACATGCATGTAGACTAAAGGACTTTGTAATGTTGGCATTATATAACAATTATAAGTTATGAACTGTTGTGGATATTGTAACAAAACTGTTTTTACCTTGTTATAAAGGATAACATAAGTTCATTCATTCAGTCATTTTCTGAACCACCTAATCCTAATTAGAGTTGCGGGAAGGCTGGTGCCCATCTCAATCGATTGCCTGGTGAGAGGCATGTAAAAGAACCATTGCTGATTTTCGTCAAGAGTAGGCTGCATATCCGTCAGTGTGTTTCTGCCCTGTGATGGCCTGGCGAGCTGTCCAGGGTGCACTCTGTCCTCGCCCAGAGTCTGCTGAGATGGGCACCAGCCTCCCTGTGACCCTAATTAGGATTAAGCGGTTCAGAAGTTGAATGAATGAGTTTCACATGCATGATTTGTATAGCTAAATCTTGGATGCATTTTGTAACATTAAAACCTGTGAAAAATGACTGAGAACTTCTTGAAATTCTCCAGGGTGTCCATTCTCAGTCATTTTCACCGATCTTTCTGCCACCAAAAACATACACGAAGTATCCTATTTATTTATCCACCTTGAACTCAACTAGTTTATTTGGTAGAATCAACCAATCCAGCATTATATTGTACTAAAAACGACCCAGCAGTTGGATCAGATTTCAAACCCAAAGTTGCTGGGATAAATGAACACAGTGGTTTGTCTGAATAGTGTCAGCATTGCGGTTGTTTATTATTTCATTATATTTTTCTGTAAACATCAGCAATTAAATCTGAAATTCTTTTCATCTTGGATGTCTTTGATGTGCGGCAAAATCCATAGAACTGGCATTGCCGTTCCAATACTTTTTGGAGGGGGTTTTATAATTAGGTGGCCACACCCCTTCGTGTGCACTTCCGCTGCATTTTACACTCCATGTGATTAAACCTGGCCATCCCACTGCGCTAATCATGGCAAACACTCAGACTCTATTTGCTGCCTACTATTTCTTACAAAAACAGCACCGATGATAACAATAATAATTATAATAAGAATAATAACAATAATAATAATAACAATAACTATAATAATAATAATAATAACAACAACAGCAATAATAATAATAAAATAATAATAATCAAAATAAAATAATAATAATAAAATAATAATAACAATAATAATAATTACAACAATAATAACAATAATATTAATAACAACAACAATAATAATAACAATAACAATAACAATAATAATAATAAAATAATAATAATAATGAAAATAAAATAATAATAATAACAATAATAACAATAATATTAATAACAACAACAATAATAATAATAATAATAATAACAATAATAAAATAATAATAATAATAATAATAACAATAATAATAAAAAAATAAAATAATAATAATAACAATAACAATAATAATAATAATAATAATAATAATAATAATAATAATAATAATAATAATAATAATAAGCACGGGTTGAGACTCTCTATCTCTCTCCCTCTCTCAGCATTGTGAACTGGCCCTGTTTTCCGAATGGTAGCGGCCAAATCGTATTAAACCCCCACCCCTGTCCCTCCACCTCGCGCCATACCCCTCCCCTCCCTAACTCCCTCCCAGGTCCTGTCTCCGTGCAGTCGAGCCGTTTTTGCTGCAGTAAACTGTAGCCGTTTGAAAGAGCAAAAAAAAAAACAAGAAGCCGAGAAAGCCCACCAAACCAGACCCCGATAAGAGAGGTGTGAGGTGTCCGAAGAGGCCACACCGTACGCGGCGTCAGTGCGCAGAGATCCAGCACGCAGCGAACCGGGCTTTCACGGGCATCGCAGCAGGGTGCGTATGGAAACCGTTCCATTTTTCTGTACACACACACACACACACACACACACACACGCATGCATGCATACGTGCCCGTGCACGCACAGATCCAGAACATATAGTCATCAGTGATTTGTTTTTATTATCAGCGGCGGTGGTTCACTGTGTACACAGGCGCGCGCTCTGGTGTTGTGGAATGCGCGTGCATCTCAAATAACGCCTTAATCCGCGCCTGTGAGGTGCGAGTGGAGGCTGTGTTGACGGGTAAATCTGCTTATGCTTACTGTTCTGGAGCTGGTCGCCACTGCCCGTCTCTGCTCTGCCTCCCCTCCCCTCCCTTTTGTGAGCTACCGTCCGTGTTCTGGCGCTGTCTCTCCCCCTCTCTCTCCCTCTGTCTGTGCGCTGGGTGCTTGTTTTTCCGCGTGTCGTCGGGGCGCTCCCCGGCAGCCCGCTGTCAATACCGAGGGGCCGCTCTACAGCGGGGGAGTGAGAGCGCGTGAGGATGGGGCTGAGACTCCTCCACGCGCGGCTCTGTCGCGGGACCTATCGGTCACCTTCCACTTCGGCGCAAGGGTGGCCCTGGGGGTGATGAAATTCTGCTCAAGGAAAGAAAACAAACAGCTTCACATTGCTATTCCTACCTCTTATCCGTGTGAACGCTGTTCACGCACATGACGTGTGTATATAAATATATATATATAACAAGAATAAACACTTGTCACCGGGGAAACGCCATGGCTTTAAAGTGAAACAGTCCGGCTGAGGAATAACACGGGCACGCCATTGCTTGGCCCTTAGTGCGCCTGTGCGTCCGCGCGCGCGCGTGCTGGCCCTGGTGCCTTGAGCTGAACAGGCCTCTGCCGCGCGTGGTGGTGAGCGCTCATAGATTCCTGTGGGTTGCGAAATTTCCCACAACACGGCTTCCTTTTTATTGATCTAAATAACATATACAGGGCCTTTATTTCTATTTGTATTTATCATATAAGCCTACACAGCGAAGGATTCAGTCACTGCACAGATCTACACTTTCTTCTTGTCCTGTAACACTTTATTAAACCACAACATAGCAGTATATTCCTATTTATTATCATGAATCTTTATAAATAACATGCTGTAATGCACGCTGCAATAGAGACGCATTCAGAGATCATGCTGTACTTGGCAGATGCAGGATCAAAACAAAGCAGTCGGGCATGCTGTATTTTTGTCTTGGTTGTGTGAGAACAATAAAATATGCCATTATAAATATTAAGTAGTTATTGAATGGGGTAAAGTATGATTATATAAAATTATTCAGTCAAGGGGTTGTTTTTGGCCTTAACGGATAACACGCTTTAAGAACAAATCTTTCTAGATATCATAAAGACGAATGCTAGCTAGAATTGTTTTATTCCTAATAGGTCATGTTACCATGTTGTCATTCAACTAATCTGATGATAACAATGCAGTTTCTGGGTTATCTGATGGCAATGATGCAATACCAAGAATTATTTTGTGGCTTTCCACCAATCAGAAACAAGGAAATCTTATTGAATGGTACACATGATGTCAGGATGTTGCTGAAAATAAATTGCAAAGGACTTTTTGATGTTTGTTATGGTGTCGAGTCTTGCCATGTAAACATGTTTTGCATCACAACTTCTTCATGCATAGAACCAGACAACTCAGACTTTCATTTGATGGTTGTGATCATATTCGTATGCATGGAATGAACTTTTGGTATAGCGCCATCATCTGGTTATAGGAAAACAATGGCTTTATCACCCATACTGGATATATTGAATCCCGATAAGTCATTGCATTCATGTTAGATTTTCTGTAGTTATTGGTTATGATGGTTATGATAAAATCTACATGTCCAGAATGACAGCCTGGTATAGCATCACCATCCTGTCCCTGAAAGAATGGCTTTTTAAAAAAAAGAATTTTTGAGATAATCCTAGATGGATCATCAGATTTATTTTATATGAGGTGTACATGATTTGAACATGTTGATGAAGTTAAATTGTAAAGAAATATTTAAATATCTTTTATGGTGTCAAAATGGCACTTTTGAATATACTAACCTTTGACAATTCATTGGTTCATATTAGATTTTCTGTAGGTACTGATTAAGATAGTTATTCTTTCTAAGAGCACCTTCATCTGTCGAAAGATGCAATGGATTTTTATTATTTTTTTACCCATTTTGGATGTATCGATTGCTGCTTTGCTGTTATGTCACATTCATGATATTTATTGGTTACAATAGTTATAATGATATCCACATGAAGAATGACTTTCATATAAAGTAACAATCTTTCAATAGAACCCATTTCATTTAGATTACTGTAAAACTGTTAATCAGATTTATTGCATTATTATTATATATGCATACTCAACATTAATCTGGTACAGCGCCACTGTCTGAAACATGAAAGTAGTGCTTCAAATATTGAAAGATTCACTACATTTCGTACACACATCACATGTGAGAGCATTGTTTAATGGTATGTCATGGGTTTCAGTGCCAAAGGTATGATGGCTTGCAGCAATATTTGTTATTATCTTTCTTTCAGATGTCACCATTTTTGAGGTCATTCCCATAGAAAACTTGTGAAAAATTTGTCACACACATTTGTTATTGCCACCCATATTCAGGAACTCGCCACCATTAAAAGGCTTAAATTTGAAGCCTTTTCTTATAGATTCACAGACCGAAAATGTGTCAAAATAGCATTTTCTTATTTCTAATGAAATTTCAGTCCATGGTGATTAATATTTTCTTCCTTTTTTTTTTTAAATGCAAGAAATGTTAAAAGTTAAATAGAATCTTGCTCAAAACAACCACAAAAATAGCTTCAAAGGCATAACCCCTTATATTATTGGTCAAAGACACTTGCGCTCAGTGGGTATCAGCTAACATGTTTTGTCTATTTACAATACACATGATTTACCATAATCATACCTGAATTAATTATGGATGACTCATCAGGCAGTGCTCTAAAACGGCTGACTGAGAGGAATCACCAATTTCTGAGACAGATTCAGATATAAGACAGATAAATCAGGCGTGGGGGACTCATAATAGCACTGATATCCGATGATGTCGGGGACGTATGTGAAAAAATTTTAGTCAGCATTTATCAGCATTTACAGTGTACTACAAAATAAAGGAATTATGTTTGGATAGTAATTATCTATATCTATATCTATATCTATATCTATATATCTATATATCATTTATAATAATAATAATAATAATAATAATAATAATAATAATAATAATTATTATTATTATTATTATTATTATTATTATTATTATTATTATTATAAAAAAAATTTTAAAGTGGATTTTTGGGAAATGTCTCCCAGAGATGGGCCTTTGGACAAAGAAGCCTCTATTAGACTTTGAAGGTGATCCAGGTCAAATCCAGGAATTGTTCAAAGTATTCTTTAACATTGAAAGATAGAACAATTTTTTACATTTTGTTTCATATGGGGGATCGCAGGGCTTGGTGGAGGTTTGTGGTCTCTGGGTGCACTTTCTGCGTTTTTGAATACTTATGAGATCAAAAAAACCTCTTCGTTTCCCATTCTGCAACAATGATGCACTGAGCCACCTTTGTGTTTTTACCGGAGAAGATTGCAAGCTGGCTGCAGAATCTGTTCTCTTGCACAGACAAACATCCACTTTTTTTTGTACTGTATTTAATCACACATGGGAAACTATTGCCTCTGCATTTAACCTGTCCAAAGTGACCACACACACACACAAGTAAACAGTGAACACACACACTCGGAGCAGTGGGCTTCCACAAATTGGGGGCACCACCACGCTCAGGGAGAAAACCAGAGTGCCGGAGTGTATGTAAACCCCCTACAGATACACTCTCACCAAGCCTGCATCTCCAATCCAGGACCTTCTTGCTGCGAGGCAGACGTGCTAACTGCCATTGCCACCGTGCTGCCCTGCTGCTAGAAACACTTTTCATTTATTGAAAAATGATGGAGTGTTTGTCAGTTTGTAATAACATTTAATGGTATGTCATGTCTACAAAACAAATTAGCATCTTTAAACAGACATGTTCTTACTCAAATTTTTTCCCCTTTCCTTTGAACTGGAAATGTAATAACACACTGATCTCATGAACGAAATACGGTCCGATTTGGTTTGTATAAAAAAAGTTAGAACGTTCAGAACATTTTGTATAAGGACAACTGTTGTCAATTCGCAAATGGGAGACCATGTTCTTAAAACAAAGTTTGTGTGTGTGTGTGTGTGTGTGTGTGTGTGTGTGTGTAAAGGTAATCCTTAACCTAATACATCCTTTTCCATAGTGCCCAGACCAGGCCATAGACATAACACCACAACCACTGGGCTGCATGGTCCTAAGTCTCCTATTAATCAATCTAATGTGATCCCAACAAACCCATAAAACTGCTGTGGATTTATTTCCTTTTATAAACAGCTGTCTCTGGCAAACCGTGTAAAGTGATACACAGCAGTCATCTGGGACGGTCCCCGTTTCTCGGGCTGGAGCACCAAAACAGAAACACATGTTGTCCCCAGTTTGACTGCCATCGTCGGCGTGAACTTGGGGACACAAACTTATGCCCAGACTGATGGGTAACTGTCTTTGTTTTTCATTAATACGACTCTCGATGATTATTTATGATCTTTGAAGTTGGAAATCAAAAGTGTGGAGAAGTATCAGGACAAAAACGAGAGAGAGAACATTTCAAAAGCTTCTGGAAGGACCGGAATTTAAATAAAGTTTTTAAATCAATATTTGATGGACATCTTTACTTGATGTTAACGTGACTGGACCTCTGTGACGTGGAACTGCAAACTCTTTCAGTAGATTTCTATGTTCTGTGACCCAGCGAGAGAGTGCGATAGAGAGAGAGAGAGAGAGAGAGAGAGAGAGAGATACGGATGCCTGCGGTATGCCAGTCAGCGCTGATTATCTGAGGAGAGCAGCGAAATGTTTTGTGTGTGAGGAGCGTGGCAGGGCAACAGAGCGCCGAATCAAAGCTCTGCTCTGTTATTAGACCCAATCTGCCACTGAGGAATGAAAACCCTACTGTGAGCTTAAAAGCAGTTGTCTCATTTGATCATTTATTACACATTTTAAGCGCTTTTGAAAAGGCTGAGGCCGATGTGGTCGGCATCCCTAATTGGAGTGCTTTTTCTCCCATTAATGCATCCAGACTTGCGATTCCTCCCAAGGACCGCAAACGCTCATTACAAAGCGCTTGTCAAGAGCTAACAGTTGTCGCCGTTGCCATACTTAGATCCGATTTGCGCGTTCCTTTAACGAACAGCTGCCGCCAACTATATCCTGTCGCCTGCTATCCAAACGTCCCGACCGAACAGATTAGCCATGCTTGTTTACCCGACCATTTTGCATGCACCTCATGATAGACTCGTTTAAGGCAGGAAGCCACACGTGACAAAGACGCTGAGCCTTTATTAAACTCATCCAGACCTCGGATTATTTATGTCTGCTATCCCATCAAGAATTCCTATATTTATAATGCTACTTAATGGCTTTGGAAAAACCAGTGCCTGTGTTTGATACTGTACTGCTCCGGGGCTTTGCTGTTATTTTTAATGCTGTTTCTATGTGTCTGGACAGAATGGTGATGGTGTTTGATATATATTTACAGACTGTAGTCGACTGTCCAGCCATGGGTTCGCTTATTCATTTAGAACCACCCTCTCCCATACCGCTTGCATCGAATTCCCTTGCATCCAGTACGGCCCATAATTCAGCAGTGTTGTCTCTCACTTTGGCCTACACCTAGTAAACATGTAAAACATTCCTGCGGGATTGGCTGAAATTTTAATGACGCTGGGTTTTTTTTTTTTGTTTTTTTTTTTTGAGCCATGACTGGCCAGGCCACATATCGGTTACTGCTCCTTAAAAGTTCTGGCACGGGCCATTTTGCACTAACTCCTGTATAGAAACTCCAGAGTAGATCCTTGTCCAAAAACAACAGGCAGAAAAAGTCGTACATTTTGGAAATGCGGTTTCCAGTTTCCGCGGTGTGTTTTTCCAGCGGTTGTGATGAAATCGGCGTCTCAAACTGTTTTACCTGCCTGTGTGTCAGGTGATAGCCTTGCTAATGATTCTGGAAGCCAAACAGAGAGGCTTTCTGCCTGACTTTTCACACAAGCGCCCCCCCCCCCCCCCCCCCCCCCCCCCTGCACTTTTTAAAAGTGTCCCTCCGAAGGTAAAATGTGATCTTCCCATTAATGATGGATACACTTCGTTTCGCTTACTCATTACTCGCCCTCTAGGGGGAGCAGCGGTTGGACAGGACGGGGTGTTTTTCTTTCCTTGAGAACTGTTTTGGGACGCTGTGAGCACTTAAAGCAGCCTTTGTGGAGCACCACTGTTTCATTGCTCATTGGTGTGTGTGTGTGTGTGTGAGTGTGAGTGTGTACATGTGTGTGTACATGTCAGCATGGATGTATGCACTATTTTTTCAGCAATTTGCAATACTGATTCAAACAAAGCATGCATCTAATTATTACAAAAAATAATTAATCTATTAATAAGCTCAGTCTAGACGTATCATGTACCCGTTATCTACTCAGCCAGCCCATGGTGCGGGTGTTAGTGTCAAAACGCCTGGTCTGAGTATTTCAGCAACTGCTGGGATTCTCATGAGTTTTCCACCACGCAACAATTTATAGAGTTTACAAAAACAAACAAAAAAATCTCATCGCAGTAGCTCTGCGACTGGAAATGCCAAAGTGTTTGTAACTGACAGGAAGGCTTCAGCAACCCAAATAAACACTGTTTACAGCCCTGATGAGCAGAAAAGCATTACAGAACTCACAAATTAGCAAAACTTGAAGTGGATATGCAACACTGACAGGCATAAACACTGTATTATTAACAGATACCACTTAAAACAATCTGATATTGGGTATTATGATTAGATGCATGTATTTAATTTTGGAATATATATTTTACCTAATAATCAGGTGGGAGGTCTGCTATTTTTTCTCAGCCTGAGATTTTTAGTATTGACCAATCCAAAGGTCTACACAAAAATCCACCCATCAATCCATCCATCCATCCATCTATCTTGGCTCTCGAGTGGCACATCGACAAGGTGTGTTATTATCAACCTGTAGATTGCAAGTTTGAATCCAGGTTGATGCTGCAGCCATCTGTAGCTGGGAGTCCATGAGAGCTAATTGGCCGAGCTCTCACAGGCCTATGCTCACCTCCCTGTCACTGAAGAGGAGGGTGGCAGCATCACGTATCACAGAGTGTCACACGTGTCACGTGTCACCCTTGCCTGGTTTGTGGTGGGTGAATAAATTGGAGGCAAGAAATCGAGGGGCTATCAGTCCATCTGTCTGTCTGTCGGTCTGTCTGTCTGTCTATCTATCTATCTATCTATCTATCTATCTATCTATCTATATATCTGTCTATCTATCTGTCTATCTATCTATCTGTCCATCTATCTGTCTATCCATATGTTTTTTTGTCTGTTTGTCCAGCGATACCATATATGTAGGTCTATCTATCTTTATATTAGCTGCAGAAGATCACATCTGGTTCCACAGCTGTCAGTATACTCCAGTAGGCCCATGTTCACTGAAACAGAACTGCTGTCATGTTCAGGCGAGTCTTTGCTTACTATAGCGTCAGGGATTGGATTTTTATGTTACAGGATTGTACTGTAAACGCCTGGACTTGATTTACAATAAAATTCCTGAAAACTCTATATACTTATAAACGCACGCAGTATAAATACAGCATGTTCCTTTATATTTAATACACTGCTGCTAGTGTTAAATCAACTAACACTGTTTGTGCATCACACATGAGCCTCACCTTGTGTCCTCTTCCCGAAGGCTCCTCAGTCCTGCTCTGTCACCGGAATATATGTTTCACAGGCCGTACAGGGCCAGTAAAAGCTTCAAGTCATCATGTTTTTGTAGCTGCACTAACAGGGCTCCTTCTGTAAGCAATACGTGTCTCAAAAAATAGAATTTTTTTCACTTAGCACGAAGGTCAGCGCTATTAAGACAGACAGAAGAAATGTTAGCTGGTTTATTTATTTATTTGTTTGTTTATTTTTTACATGTCCATAGGATTACGCCATTTAATTTGATCCTTTTTTAGCATGAAGTGGTTCTGGGTCCGGTCATGGCAGGTGAAACTTGAGAATTAAGCATGACTGTAGGAACAAGTGTAATAAATGAATAATAAAGTATTATTACGGTGTAATAAATCTAATAACTTGTTCCTACCACACTTGGTTGTTATACACAACCTGCAAGTCTGTATAAATGAAATTATAATAATAATAATAATAATAAAAAAATGAATACTATTGTAGACCTGACATAAAAAGTAAAGTCTGGTTGGCATCTTCTAACGTCTTCTGGTGAAACATGCAGGCTCTGTTTCACATGATCTTCAGCGGGATCTCTTTCCCGCTCGACTTGTAACCAGAGAATGATGCACAAAACAGCTTTTCTTTCCATGCTTAATCTTTTTCTGCTCATTGTATCCTTGGGCTTCGTTGCCTTTTCATTTTGTTTTCTTCTCATGACCAGTGTTTTCACCTCTCGATTGGCGCTGGTCAAAGCCAGATCCCTGCTGTTTCCAGATCAGTTTACCTCATGTTTTTCCCCATGCAGCTCAAGGCTAGGGTGTAACAATGCTGCTGTTAGCCAAAACCAAAGTCCTGCTGTTTCCAAATCAGTTTGCTTTTTTTTTTTTTAAGGTGGTGACTGAATATATATTTTTTTATTATTCCTGCCGGTTATGATCAGCTGATGGTTGATAAATAAAACCTAATAGCATCAATAATGCAGTTGCACTGAGTTAAAGCAGATACAGGAGTTTTTTCCCCTTCTTTATATATGTACATGTGTGAAGAGTAGGAGAGAGAGAGAGAGAGAGAGAGAGAGCCTGATTCCCAGTTAAGCAAAATATAGACTGATTTATTGCTACGGAAAAATGATTTGATTGAGTTTCACAAACATGGGTGTGGCACATATGACACATGAGGTAAAGGAGAGTTAGTGTGTATACTTTACCGTGTGAGAGAGACATATGTGCATGCATTTGCGAGTGTATAATGTTCTCGTGTATATATTATCCACAGTAGCCGCATGTCTCAGAACTCTAAAGCGCTCTGACAGTTCCTTAATGCACTGGCACCAGACGCGGCCATTTCCAGATCACTTTATCGTGCCTCGTTCCAACTCTTGTCTAAGCAACAACTCATTTTGTGCTTCCTCTCCCCTCAGTGCTCCTCTGCACTGTAATCCCTCTCTCCTCTTTCTCTGACTGACTCTGACAGCGGTGTAATGCCTCATGTGGCCAGGGAATCATTTCTAAGCTGGACGAGTTCTTCTCCGTGCCAAAAGGTAAGTGTTGATGCTAAGGGCTGCCGCCGCTAGAGGTTTTCACTCCGACTGAAACTTCAGTTCTCTTCATTACTTCACTACTTTTTTCTTTTTAAATCCGTAGTTTACACCCCTCCCACACACACACACTACCCTGTTTCCACAACCATCCCAATCCTTCTCTTAGCTTCAACTGATGATTTAGCTCAAACGTCCTGTGATTAAAGTGTACAATGTTTCCAACCTGAGAGGTGCCTCTACACACACACACACATACACACACGCATTCCCTGGAGAACACGTCTGGCTGGAGAGTGTGTGTAAGTGTACTACTGAAGTGTGTATATTTAGGCCTGTTACAAGATCCATTAAAATGTAAGTGCGAGTAGGGGAAGCTGCAGCAGTCACATGACATTAAAACTAGTTTTCTTCTCAAGATATCTATCCACACTCATTTTTGAAGTTAAAAGTGCTCCAAGCAAATTCTGACCCATGCTTTGACCTTGATCTTTGACCTAGACATTCCAAAATCAAATGATCTCTGCACCTCAGGTAGGGTATTGTCCCCACCAAGTTTGGTGAAAATCTGTACACGGGTGTGGTCAGGATTTTGTTCATGGGTAAACTGATGAGCAAAGAGACGGGTGGACGGAAAATGGTGGTGATTGCACTGCTACTGCCGTAACTCTGTTTTGGGTAGCGGTAACAATCGGTAACTCTGTTCTGTAAGGTCCACAAATAAAAACAAACGAACAGCTTACATTAATATATGTACTAATGCCTTTATAATAATGAATACATGCATAATGCAGGCACTGATCATTAGTGCATGAGGAAATAATGAAGTGTATATATTAGCGTCTGAGTCATAAATGAATAAGCATTAATAATGGTAATATTTAAGTATTAACATCTTGTCAACTCATAACTGTTAATTAATGAAGAGGGTGTAGGCTATAATTCGACATTAAACTCAACTACGGGATATTGAATTAAAAATCCAAATGTAATATATGCATTGCTAAATTTTTTAAACTCAGATAAAGAACTTTCTTTGAGATTGATGCTTTTCTGCTCAACTTAGTTGTAGAGAAGTGACTACTTGAGTTGTCTGGTAACTCAAAACAGTCTGACTAATCTAATCAACAAAGCGTTTCCACCTGCTGAGCTGGTGCTCTTTTTTTCTCTTTGCAATCCATTTTGACTGTAGATACCGAAATAATGAATCACTCCAGCCAGCTCTGGCATCGGCAACTGACCAAGCTATTCACAAGTTCAAGGGCGGGGCTTCCACTATCCCAAAATCCATGAGGTCAGGGGCGGGACTTGCTGAATTGGGGAAAGACAGACCCAGTTATCCACCAGGTCAGGGGTATGGCTCCTGCTATTCACCAATCCACCAGGTCAGGGGTGGGACTCGCTGAATGCATGTCCACCTTGTGGATAGTTGAGTCAGCCTTTTCCACAAGTGTTCCCACCCACCCTGATATAGGCCATGACCAATCAGGGAGGACGAAACCTATAACATGCTTCCTTTCCTGTATGATTTCTTTTGGCTGCATCTTTTCAATGCCGGTGCTCGTGCAATGTCATAACACACGATCTGACATGTCGAGAGTTCTCCTGATACCAGAATGTGTGTTCTTTTTATGGTTTCAGCTGCAAACTTGACATCACATTAAAGCAAGTGCTAGTACGGAGGTTCCCAACCCTGGTCCTGGAGAACCCCTTGTCCTGCACGTTTTAGTAGTTCCCCTGCTCTATCACACCCACCTCAAGTCATGATGGGATAACTAATTAGTTAAACATTAAAATGTGCAAGAAAAGGGGTTCTCCAGTAACAGGGTTGAGAACCTTTGTTCTAGAGAATGTTCTTTTGTAACCTAGCAGCAATTAATACCCAAGAGATCCACTTTGAACTAATACACGGTAACGTAGTAGTGGTTAGAATGTCCTCCACACAGGAAGAAGGTTCTGAGTTTGAGCTATTTGCTTGGTATGGGCATTTCTATGTGGAGTTCGCATGTTCTCCCTGTGCTTGTATGGGTTTCCTCTGGGCACTCTGGTTTCCTCCCACAGTACAAAGACATGCACATTAGGCTAAGTGGCAGTTCCAAATAAGAATAAGTATGAATGGTTGCACGGGACAGTCGTGGCTGAGCTGTTAAGGCTCTGGATTACTGATCATAAGGTCAGGAGTTCAATTCCCATTTACACCAAGCTTCGCTGTTGTTCCCTTGAGCAAGGCCCTTAACCTTCAACTGCTCAAAAATGTAAGTCACTCTGGAAATGCCATAAATGTAAACGTTGCATGTGTATTTTGGCCCCGCGATGGACTGGCGTGCTATTCAATGTGTACATTGCCCAGAGTCTGAGATGGGCTCCAGCCTCTCCACAACCTTAGTAGGATAGGCAGTTTGTAAAATGGATGAATAAATGAATAAATGAATGAGATGCACCGTGCAAAAAACACACCTTGTAGACCCATGCCCTTCAAGTAGAATGAAATTGAGCTTGAACCTTTTCTGTATCCCTACCCATAACCATTATAACTTTTAACTGACTCCTTCTTGCTGTATGAAATATCTCACAGGACATTGCACGACTTTCACATTTATTCTCCATGCTTTAAATGAACTTGCCAAGTCTGATACAGTCGACCAGCACTTTTATGTATAATTCTTTACTTTTTAATAAGCAGTAGTCACAAAATATTCAGCGTTTTCTTTTCCACTTTAATGTCCGTGACTAAATGTCTTCCGTTCTCCGACGTTCCTTCCTTTCTACATCGCATTAATAGTGTCAGAGCTGTCAGTCAACTGCCTAAACCCTTAATGATCTCTTATTACTGACATGCAAAGGACCAGTACAGATGTATGATGTGAAGAATAACAAGCTGATCCCTGTAGAGGAACTCGCATGAAAAGGTTCTTAGTGAAACGTTATTAAAAATAAAATCTCTAAGGAGCTGTAGATTTGATGCAGATTTAATGGTCGGTTAACGTACCTTTTAAAGAATGAGTCTGCAGTAGGGTTCATAACGTGTCCAGTTTTTGTCCAAGGACATTTTGGCTTGAATATCCAGAAAAGAAAGTCATGATTTTTCCAAACTTCCATACTTTTTTTATTACAAACTGAAAAAAAGCTAAAAAAAAAAGCAATAAATAAATTAATAAAATAAATACATTTATTTATTTTATTAAAAATTCCCAATAGCAACAGAAGTGTGGTTTTCCTGTCTTTTTTTGCTTCTTTTTTATCTCTTTTGGAAGAGACTGAGCTCTATGTAGACACATTTAATTATGTGTGTTATTTTTACTCATTGTCGTACCGCTTGGTTAATAATGGTCTCCATAAATCACATTGCCATACACTTGACTTTGGGGTTTTAATGTTGGAGCATGGTGTTCTTCCCTTGTCACACCATAGCCACACACACTCACACACACACACACACACACACACACACACACACACACACACACACACACACACAGCTGTAGCCTCATAGAGTGTATTTTTTAACTTACTGTGCTGAGTAAAAGAAGCAAAACAGCAATGTTGCTTACATGTAATAAGAGTCAGACAGACAGTGCACCTGGGCATAAACTCTAGGGTCCATTGCCTTGTGAAAGGGGCGGGGTCATCCTGTAAGAGCCCACACCCACAACATAGAAATGTTTCATCACAGGGTAAGAATGATCAGGGTATAGATGATCACTCATTCTTTTGCTGAACTTCTTAATCCTACTATGGTCGCAGGGAGGCTTACACAATATAGGGCGAAAGCGGGGTACACCCTGAACAGCTTGACAAACCACCGCACACATCCATTATCACTCACACCCAGGGGCAAATTTGAAACAGCCAGTTAGCCCGATGTGCATGCCTTTGGACACATTGGAGGAAACTGGAAGAAACTCCCAAGCCCAGGAACGAAACCAAGGACCTTCTTGCTGTGAGGCGGACATGATAACCACCATGCCACTGTGCTGCCCATTGATCAGTCTGAAGATCTTCATTAATTTGTAGTGATGCTTCATATGATCTGAAACCACAGCCATGTCAAGGAAAGCATGTCAAGCATAACAGAGCCACCGATTTGTTTTCTTTTATTTAATAATTCAAATAATTGAATCAAATTACAGAAAGAAACATTTTTTAACAAAAAAAAAATATATTAGTTGGTATCTAACTGGAGCAGCACAATCTGACCCACTTGCCGGGAATTCAAAAAGATTGTTCTGAATGAATAATGCTTCAATCAAAATGACAGCTATTCTCGGTTTCTCATGGATTGACTCAGTTTAACTTTATTTATTTTAAATGTTTTAAAATTTTTGCCGTAAATATATTTATTAATGTATAATTTATATTCATTCATTAATTTTCTGAACTGCTTAATCCTAATTAGGCTCATGGGGAGACTGCGCCCATCTCAGCCGACTCTGGGCGAGGGCAGGTACACCCTGGACAGCTCGCCAGGCCATCGCAGGTCAGAAACACGCTGACGGCAACCCAACTCTTTACAAACAACAGCAATGTTTCTTTTACATGCCTCTCCCCACGGACAGTGAGAGACATGGCCGGCCTTTGATAACCCAGTTAGCTGCACTGGGGGGACGGCAGTGACAACTCGGTGACAGTGGTGCCACCAGCCACCACTGCCCTCTATAATATATATGTCACCAAAATGTTTTACTGTAAAACTCATCATAAATACGACATTGTAGGCCAAAGAATTGTGTGCTATGCATTAATTGCAATCTACACATCCCAAGGTTCACAGATGATTCTTTCTAAACTTTTTTATTTGTTTTTCTGTTAAGATGGTGAAACCATTAAAGAAATATTTGAAAACGACAGGATTGGCTCAACCAAGTTTACCAAATCACCCCTTCTGATAATAATATTTAATGATAGATTTAAAATATCCAGTAAAAAATATTTTCAGAAGCCAAGTGTGGGCGAAGATGGGGTACACACTGTCCATCGCAGGGCCAATACACACACAATTTACACTTACACTTAGGGGCAATTTGGAAGAGCCAATTAGCCTAATACGCATGTCTTTGGAGTACCAGGAGGAAACCCACACAAGCATGGAGAGAACATGTAAACTCCACACATAACTCAAGCCCAGAACCTTGTTGCTGTGAGGGAGATGTGCTACACCACCATGCCACCCTATATATATATATATATATATATATATATTGTATGTGGGAAAAAATAACAGCACTACAATTTCATCCCGACAAGCCTGTTTCGTGGTTGCCCACTCATCAGGGGATTTATTAAGAGCATTCTTTTACCACAGTAAATATACACAGTCATCAACGTGTGAATGGTGAGCTTTAATTTATGCAGTGTGAAATGGTTCAGGTGTTTCTGTGGTGGCAGGAAGACACAAGTTCGTTATGCTTATTGAGTGTTGATAGTTCAGGGTGACATGATCAGGAACTTCTCTTTAAGACAGAGGTTGCATTTCTAACTTGAGCTGTTGTAGGGTGAGTTTGATGACAGGATGCGCCAGGAAATGGAGTGTTCAGGGTTGCTGTCTTTGAGGTTCCAGATGTGTTTGCTGAGCTCTGTGCTATTTTTGTGTTTGGCGTGGTGGAATGAGGCGGTGTGATTTCTATATCTTGCTTTGAAATCGTTTTCTGTGAGTCCGATGTATGTTTCTGTTGTGTTGTTGTCTTTGTGCGAGACCTCGGCTTGGTAAATAACTGAATGTTGCAGGCAGTTACCGTTGAGCGGGCAGGTTTAGTTTTGGCAGTTACATGTTTTGTTTTCTTCGGGTGATGCGGCGGTGTTGGATTTCTTGGGTGGGTTCAGGATGCGTTTATCATGGTTGTCTATTATTTTTTTTGGTGTTGTTCATGCAGCTGTAGCTGATCTTAATGGTGTTGCGGTTGAAGATTTTTCGGAGTTTGTGATCTTTGGGGAAGTGCTTGCCAATTATAGTGCATTACATTTGTTCACAGGATATGAGCTGATATCCTAGGAGTAGATTAGCCAATTAGAACACTAAGTTGCTGTGTATGTGTGTCTTGTCACTAGATCTACTTGTCACTTGTCTATGGAAAATCAACTCAAGATTTTTTAAATATATATATATATTTTTGTATAATTGTATTTTACAAAGACAAGTGACAATTAGACCTAGTGACAAGACACGCATACACAGCAACTTAGTGTTCTGATTGGCTAATCTACTCCTAGGATATCAGCTCATATCCTGTGAACAAATGCACTTTCATGCAAGGAACAGGCCTCCAGTCTTCAGTATGGCCTACTGACAGTGTCAACGCATCATAGCCGGTGTGTGAAGTCGGAAATGCCGCTAGCTACCTAGAATGCTATTCTGCTATCACCAGTTTCTTCATTCGAAACTAATTCCATGAGTGTGGTGGTGCTGGTGGTGTGTAAAGTGTTGCTGTGGTGATGCTTTCTGATAGGAGATGTTTATTTAACATTTACAGAAGGTAGTAATTTGTCATTTTTCCATCTTTTGCACTTTCAATGCAATATGATAATCTGCATTGTAATTGTTGTTGTTTTTTGTCGTTGTTGTCACAGCAGCCTCCCCGTGACCCTAATTAGGATTAAGCCGCTTAGAAAATGATTGAATAAATAAATGAAGTTGGAAATAATATAATTTGAGAGGTTAAAACTGGGATTGGCAACTTTTTAACTGTATGCACAAATGGATATATTGGTTAAAATGTTCTTTACACCCATACAACAATCAATAATTTATGAGATTTGAAAATCTAAGAGACAGGTGTCAAACTCAACGCCCGTGGGCTGAATCCGACCTGCCAACTCATTTTATTTGGCCCGCAAGAGCTTTTAATGAATATGATTATTGTACATTATTTGCATCAACCATTACCATGAAACCTAATTCATTACCCTTCCACTAGGTGGCGGCAGCCTCTTTGAAATAAGCATAGTATGCTAGTCATTCATGACTCAAGAAAGATTGTATGCTCGCTGTTAAGCTTTGTCAGAAAATTCACATGCCTAAATGAATCAGTTTGCCAGGTGGATTTCACGGCTGCCCTTTTACAATAGATGTTCATTATTTGTCCCCTGATCACCTTTAAATTTAGTGATGTGGCCCTCACTGAAAATGAGTTTCCCTGATCTAAGATCTTCCTGCCTCACAATCCACTGAGAAATAAGTACATGGACACAGGACAGCCACTGATGCCAGCTCAGAAGCTCTGCTATTACACCTTCTAGCACAGTGTAGTGCTGGACCTGCAGACTCCCATCTTTACCTTGCATTCCTTTTTATTACATTTCACACTAATTTACACATTAATTTCACAAATCAGACCATTAACATGACCCAGTGGTGCTCTATTAATGCAATATATCTTCACTTTCTGTTACCTGGCAACAAGAAGGTTTTACTTTATTACAAAACACGTAGCTGACAAATAGGATGAGAAAACAGTCCAGTGAAAGAAAGAAATTTAATTATTCCGTATATGAATGTCTATACAACCTGTTTTTCATATGAGCCGTTAAAAAGAATTCACTAAAATGGTGTTGGGTGTAATAATAGGCTTCTGGGATATCACTTTTACAGGAAAAATCTTTGTTGTGCTGGTGAGCAGCACCTTCCCTTCCTCCACCTTTATGGCTGAAGTGCCCTTGCTGCTCTCAGGGCGATTTCCGGAAAACATGTGGCAGCCCCCCGCTCCAAGTGTCTGTGTGTGTGTGTGTGTGTGTGTGTGTGTGTGTGTGTGTGTGTGTGTGTGTGTGTGTGTGTGTGTTGAACATTTTATGATCACCTTTATTTAGACATTTATTTTACTCCTCCAGACATTTTCAAGAAAAATCAAGAAACGCAAAAACTAGTTTACAATTTGCATTGTTTCCTTCAGTGTCATTATTCCTGTAAGTCTTCTCTATAGTTTAATAAAAAATCAACATCAGCGTTGGCTAATATAGCTGTGCTTGCATGGCTTTAAAAAAAACCCTAAAAAATCATATTAAGGTCCACTCAGACTTTGTAGGAAAGATAACTTACATACAGATTACACAGTTACAGCGGAGTAATGAAGTAATGCATGCTAGTTAAACTACCCCATCATTGGAGCTAATGATTTAGCCAGTTAGCACGTAGCTCATTAAGTAAAAAAATAAAAACTATTAAGGTACAGAAACAGTACGTATGCAAAACACTTTGTAAATGTTGGCATTTTTTATCAGATTTGATGCTTAAAACAAGTCCCTTGTATGTCCAACCAGTAAGATACCACAGGGCCGAGCCAGAGCAGGCTGGAGGGACTATGTCTCTCAGCTGGTCTGGGAATGCCTCAGTGACCCCCCGAAGAGCTGGAGGAAGTGGCTGGAGAGAGGGACGTCTGGACCTCACTGTTTAGGCTGCTGCCCCCACACCCCGACCCCAGAACAAGCAGAAAATGATGATGACAATAATGATGATGATGATGATGTTTTCAAATTATTCAAAATGGCATTCAAAGATAAACTACATGTAAGCTAAAGAGGCCCATAGTGCAAGGTACCTCCATCAGGCATAACCTGAAATATCTGGTGAAGACTATATGACTTGTTTTGAAATGTCTCCTCCTAGTGGACATCGAATGAACATTTTGGCCCATGTTAAACAATAGGGATTTTGTGCGATTTTAGGACTTTTTTAAAGCAAGAACCCATGTACGGATCAGCTCCCAAATTTACTGTTTTTTTTTTTTTTTACTTCTACCACACCCTAGTCACAAAAAAATCATCCAAATCTGTCTGTAACTTTTTCAGGTATATATTTCACACAAACAAACAGGCAAACTAACTAAAAAACAACCCAACATAGGTGAAAATATAACATAACCTCCAGGCAGAGGTAATAAACCAGGCAAGGATTTTGCAAACACTGTCCAAGTTCTTGTAAAAAAACCAAACAAACAGACAAAAACCCCAACATGATCACGGATATTTCTTTCATTCAGTGAGAGTTCTATGTCTTTAATAAGATCCTATGCTATTAAGCTCAATGCTAATGTTTCCATAATATTCGATAAATCCTAGTTACTCAGTAGAAATGGTATATTCTCTGCACACAGTCATCCTCTCCATCCATCCATGCCAATTCAGCTCCATTTGACAGGTGGCATTAGTATTCTGTTCATGCCTACACTGCATGAAGCTCCAACTGTAATCAGAAAACTCTGTCTAAGTGTATTCACCGCGAACGAAGAGCCTGATCCATCCAAATAAAGGATTTGGATAAAGGAGTTTAGCCTGCAGCCATTACGACTGAATAAACCCGGAGAGCATTTCTGCAGGTGATTGGAACAATAACGGCGAGAGACAGTGAGCGAGAAATGGAAAGTGATAGACAAAAAGGATGTTGTTTTACACTGTGCTGGTAAATAATGAACTTAGCTGAAGTGATGTACATGGGGGATAAGAATAGTGTAGGTCAGATCGATCACTAACAGCGTGTCTGACACAAAGAGACAAGGTGGCATGGTGAGAGAAATGTCTGGCAAGATCCTCCCTCACCTTCATTCACTACAGTAAACACAGACACACACAGGAAGCATGAAGGCACGATGTTTCACTATGTTTATATTGTATACTGTCTCGAAACGTAGAAGATACGTAATAAAGCTGGATTTATTACTGAACATAACCTAAGGACTCTTATTTTTTTATTATTATTAACATTCAATCATTCATTTTCTGAACCACTTAATCCTAATTAGGGTTGCAGGGAGGATGGCGCCCATTTCAGCCAACTCTGGGCGAGGGCAGGGTACACCCTGGACAGCTCGCCAGGCCATCGCAGCCTAGGGGTGATTTAGAACAGCCACTTAGCCTACCGTGCATGTTTTTGGACTGTGGGAGGAAACCGGAGTACCCAGAGGAAACCCACGCAAGCACAGGGAGA
>JAOUQZ010000035.1:4083972-4088972 GCA_028564935.1 Neosilurus hyrtlii
TATATATATATATATATATATATATATATATATATATATATATATATATATATACATACATACATACAAGGTCCCCACCCTATGAGTCGCATTTAATAATGAAATTTAAATAAACAAATACATAAACAGATATATAAATTACTAAATAACATGGCTGTGCATTTCAGCATTCGGCCATAAATAGGGCAATCTCCGATGTGCTTCTGAAGGATAATTTCTCTGATGTCCTTACAGGCAGTTATGCAGATGACACCATTTCTCTTTCTCCCAACAAACATCCAAATCAACAAAAAGACCCACAGCTCTCTTTACGCAATACACACAACCCGGCACAAAAAAAAGGAAAAAAATGAATCAAAGGTTTCAAACAGAGGCTCTGCAAATGCCACTCCTAAGATCACCTCCACAAAGCCCAGGCGACAGAAAACAAGCTACACACACCTTATCACACATGGAAGTCGTTTATACGTCTTATCCAAATCGGCTAATTGCAGTGACAAAGGATTTCAAACGAAAATACAATTAATGGGCCTTGATGTGTAAAATACTGTTTAGAGCAGGGGAGGAGGAATGCATGAGAGAGAGAGAGAGAGAGAGAGAGGTGGGGTGACTTTCTCAAATCTCATTTTCTTTAACTGCTTTGGCAAACAGACTATTATTTGATTATCTCCAAAGGGAGACTGGGGTGAAAGTGAGGGGGAAAAACTGCCAAAACAGCTTCGGGAATTTATAGAGTTTGTTTGGATTTTTTTCAGCTAAGGTTTCATTTGGGAGAAGAGGGAAATATTAGGTTAGAAACTGGAATAAGGTGATTTACCATGACTTTTACGCATTTATGGGCCATCTGTTGCACCTCCTGAAATTTAAATACTGTTTAAATATCATAAATGTACATGTCAACCTAGGGGTTTTCGGACTGTAGCCTAGCACACGTGTAAAAGCATACACAGTGTATCACACAAATGAATATATACACATTTGTCATGTTTACACAGTGTAAAGTTTCTGTTCAGGCAACTCCAACTTATCAGAGCATATCCAGAATACGCCATTAAAGTAACATATGCAAGTACTAAAGCAAGTTAATAAATCTATGGATGTGCAAATGCTACACAGGATTAATGCAATAAATGGAAACTTAAGAAATGATTTTGTGCTCTTAGAATAATAGCATTTTAATTACATTACCCCAATCAATGGCGCATAGTAAAGATATAACTTTACATGGGCTAGAAGAGTGGAGACTTTTTATCAGTTCCCTGGACACACTGCAATTTGCAGCAAATTGCAAGCAGTCAGTGAAGTGCGACTTATTAAAAGTGCTCCATCGAATTCGTATTGGAGAGCGAATTTGGTGAAGGAGCGGCTTGTGATTTTCCTCCTGCGTTTAAAACGCCGTGACCGTATTGCAGCTCTACAGGTGGCTTAGATTAGGCTTGCCTGTGCATTTTCTTAACCCTAACGCCACAAGTCTTGCCTCAGGCCTCAGGGTGTGCATGAGGCTCTGGCGCACGAGCGAAAATTCATGAACATCATGCACAACCAAAAGCCCAAAGCATTTCCAAAACCCAAAGAGTTGTGCGTAATTTAACTCAAATTTATTGGATAGTGTTGGGTGTATTATCACATGCACGCATCAGAAAAGTGTGTGTGTGTGTGTGTGTGGGTGGGTGGGTGTGTGGGCGGGTGGTTTGGGAGGAGAGGGCTTGCCACTGACTGCGGTGGTGTGAGCGCGCGCGGTGTCGCCCTACGTGTCCGTGAATCCGGTGTGAATATTCGCCTCGCGCGCTGCGGGGTTTATTATGTTGCAGAGCTGGATCACCTTCAATTATTGCCTTCTTTTGCACAAGTGCAAAAATAAAAAAAAATAAATTAAAATAAAATAAAATAAAATAAAATAAATAAAACATTCAGCTGGTGAACTTGAAGATATTGCTATATTTGAATACAGGCTGATAATTTAATTTAAGTTCTTGTAATACTGTATATCCTAATTAATAAAATGTATTATTCGAATTATACTATTGTATGGCATTTGGGACACAACCAATGTGAGAATATAGTAATAATATAACATTACTATTACTATTATTTTAAATATATGTATATTTTATAATATTTAAAATGTAACTGATTTTTAAAAAATAATAAAAACGTAAATTTATTTTAAAAATATTTTTAAATATATAAAAAATTTGTAATAAAAGTACCATAGACTACAACATAAACACATGACTACGTCATCATCATCATCCTCATCATCTACATGAGCGACTCTCAGAAAGCTCTAAATGAGTGTTGCACATGTTAAGCACCCGACTCTCACTCCTTTCCCCTTCTCTCACTCCTCTCGTGTCCTGTGTTCTCGAACACACATTGATTTTACGGTGAAGTCCTTTAGCGAAAGGCAGTGAGTTCCTGTGGACGGGGATCCCACTGCATTACACGGCTCTGGTCCAGGTAACAAGATGAACATTGATTCGGCATTACGGCTGATCGATGGAGAAATAAGTAACTTGTGCGCTGAATTAAAATGCAAGCTTGTCTGGACGGCATAGTGAAGGGAAAAAAAGAAGAAGAAGAAGAAGAAGAAGAAGAAGAGGAAAAAAAAGGGGGCGGGGTTTCAACGGAGCATACAGCGCATGCGCAATGTCTAGGAACTCCCTCAGGTCCGCTTACCCCGACACACTGATTTAGGATAATCATGAGCGTGCATGTGTAAAGCAGATCCCCTCGCCTGAAGAAGTACCTCATGTAGTCAGTGCGAGTTTTATAAGAAGACTTGCTAATTGCCTTGATGTTAAACATTCACTTGCACAGCAGAGCAAACTGTCTTTCTTTCCAGCTTCTGAAGGGATTCGAGCAGTGTCTCTGACAGATCTTCATAGCCCATGCATGCTGAGGTATTGATCCAGAGAGAAGAGCTTCCGGCTATTTGTATGTTCACTGATACTGAGATCCTGTCCTGGAGCTAGACTAAGCCACTGACACTTCTTACTTACGCAGGATGGGCTGATGGGCACAATCTGTGCCTGATGTGCTCCTATAGACATCCTTTCTTTTTTCTGTGTATGCAGAATTGTCTGGATGACAGAGAAGAGGGTGTCTGATGCCATGCTATATTTAGTGTTTATTGGTGTGAGTCGATGAAGAGTCACGGTTAAGGAAAAAAAAAGATGACATACTGAATGACTTGTATATTAATATTAAGCAATTATTGAATTAGGTGAAGTGTGATATAGAGCGTTATGCGTGGTTATGAGAGGTTGTTACCCGCTAAGGCCAAAGACATATTTGTAGGTGGATAACACCCTCCGAGACAGAATGGATCTCAATCACATGAAAGCCAAATTCTATAAGTGTTTTATCATTCATTCAAAATATTTTCAGACTAGACATCGATGTCACAATGTTACACATGCTGGTTGTGCAATAATCATTCAACTTATCTGATGGTAGCAGTGCAATAATTCAGCTATCCCACTGCAGTGATGCAATACCAAGAGTTATTCTATGTCATTCCACCAATCACAAGTGAGTAAAAGTGAGTAAACGTCTTGAATGACTTATCATTATTTTATGATCTGCAGCAAAGTCAATGACTGATTTGACAGCAAGAAATCTGTATAGACATTTTAATTCGTCTACATCTACAATACATATTTTGCAGTAGGCAGCACTTTTTTATGTGATAAAAAATAAATAGTGTTGTTGGTAGCATTTAGTGCTAGCTGAAGAGAGTTGGATGTAAATTAAGTTGATATCAAATATAACATTTATGAGCCGCAAGATCAATACTAAAATCTGGCACCAATAAAACTATTATAAATATGTTATTACTGTTCATATTTGCAATTTCTCTTGTCCTCAATTGTATATAGACTTTATACTATACCTTATAATGATATTGTAATGATGCTGATATTCTTATTAGATTTAGAGAAGCCTAAAAAAAGCAAAGCCCATCCAGTACACTAAGGTGTTTGCTTGCATATTACAAGACCATTGTCCTTTGTTTGTCTTCCAACAGTAACTGTTTGTCGATTTCTCTCTCACAGTTGACTCATGAAATGGAGCCAGCGTTAACCCTCTTTGTGTGTGTGTTGGTTTGTGAGCTCACGTGTGCCTGAGGGCATTTGTTTTCCACCCAGTGTGCACTGGAGCAGTGCTGGACTCAGCTGGTAGGTCACCCTTCTCCCACTTCATAATGATTAAACACAGGCGCCCCCCTAATTCCCCTTTCATAAACACCCACGGTGTGCATGCACACACACATACACACACACACACAGACACACACATACACACACACACAGAGAAAGCAAGAGAGAGAAAGAGACGGCTCGATCCGAAGAACAATAACAGGCTCATCATCGATGGTCACGCCCCACGTTTATCACCTGCCCCTCCTGAAACATCTTGTGCCCTCCTGCATATCTTTCCCTTCTGTTAATAGATGTGGATTTGCTTAGTTTGGCCAAATCAGCATTGCCATGTGCTACCTCGCCACATTCGATTGGTTCGTTCCTGTTTGGATGCTGTAGATTACAGGCTGGGGGAGTCATTATGGGCACACTGAGCACAAAATCAAAAGATTTGGGGTAGAATTGGGGATTAAATATTTTAGAAAAAGCATGAAATTGATCCAGATTTCACATCGATACCAGCCTCTGCTGGTACTTTTCCTTTATATCAAAATGAGAAAGTTTACTTTTAAAGTGTTATTATTATTATTATTATTATTATTATTATTATTATTATTATTATTATTATCATCATCATCATCATTTTGTCATATTAAATAAATCTGTTAGATCTATTTAATAATAATAATAATTTTCTTTTTATATTAAATAAATATTTTTGTTAAAATGTTGTTAATATTATTTTAATATTATTTTTAATAATTCATTTAATAATATTCACATAGAATGAGTACTTATTTCAATATTTACAATTTATTAGTTATTTATTTATAATTCTCTACATTTAGAGTTAGG
>JAOUQZ010000035.1:4093972-4107016 GCA_028564935.1 Neosilurus hyrtlii
CCGGTTTCCTCCCACACTCCAAAAACATGCACAGTAGGCTAACTGTCTGTTCCAAACCACGCCCAGGTGGCGATGTGAGTGTGAAAGTTGTGTGTGTTGGCCCTGCGATGGACTTGCGAGCTGTTCAGTATGTACCTCCCCACCTTCGACCAGAGTCGGCTGACGTAGGCTCCAGCCCCCCCATGATGAAGCCATATTAGGATACAGTGGTCCAGCAAATGAATGAATGGATGAAATTTAATTTTAATATTCTGTAATGGTCACCAGGCTTAAAACTCCATCCGTTATATTTTATCTACAGAAATAAAAGCTTGTTACTTTTTCAGTCTACATGCAACGTTCTGCAATCTCCAGCCCACTGCCGGCTCTCCTCTGCTGACGGCTTGATAAGGAAATCTCTGAGTGGATAAGACGCGTCAATCTGAGGAATGTCACTCAATATGACTGATTCTTCGTGCCCCTCCCGTCCTGCCGCTTTGTTTAGCATTTCAAAATCCTTCTTTTTTGTCTCTCTCTTCCCTTCTCCGCAGTTCCACAGAGACGAGCATCTGACGCTTTCTATTTACGAAGCCTATCAGAGGCTGAGATGGATATGTGTGCTTATTGGACGGTAAAAGGCCACTCTTCAGGTGACATGCTTATCCGGCCACATATTCATGAATATTTAGCAGATGGTAATGAGGGAATTTTTGCATTGTTGCATGAGAATGTCCAGGCTCCCTGGAGGAAGCCTGAGAGGAGTGTGTGGACAGGAGAGGCGACCAGGTGTGGCGAGAGTGTATGTCAAGTGTGTGTCAGGTTTTGCAACTGGATATGGTATATACACTTCCACCACAGCTGTAGCAAACCCTAAATAGACACGCATGCTACATAAGGATGCATGGCTCATGATACTGACCTCAATCTGATATCCATTAAACATATTGATAATAATAAAAAATAAAATAAAAAACGACATGACGTAAACCGATCGTATACTTGCACTAATGAATAGACATGATCCTGTATACATTTTAAGACTAGCCTTATAAAGAAGATTGCTCAATGGGCGGAAATGCAGCATGTCTCATTTCATATTCTGAACCGCTTTATCCTTCCTTAGGGTCATAGGGATAATACCATCTCAGCCAACTCTTGGTGACGACAGGGTACACCCTGAATGGCTTGCCGGACCATGCACACTCACACCTCGGGGCAAACCGGAATATCCTATTAAACTAGTGTCCATGTATTTGCATGTTGGGAAAAAAAACAGACTACCCAGAGGAAACCCACACAAAAAGCACAGGGAGGACATGTAAACTCAAGACAGAAATGTCCTGGGTCCCAGAAATGTCCAGTGGGGCTAGAACACAGGTGGGAGTGCTAACTGTTATGCAACCCTGCCACCAGGAAATGCATCATATTCCCAAGACATTCCTGTAATATAAAGAAACCTGAGACGAAAATTGGAATTCATTTCTAGCAGCGTAGTTGTCGTAAAGGTCTGAGACATAGAGGACTGCAATGACGACCATCAAGAAAATCCAGACCTTCATGGACACCTGTCTGAGAGTAATTCTTAAAACATGCTGGATTGACACATTCGGCAACCACGAGTCTTTTCGGAAGACCAAAAGATGGTGGAGATGGCTTGGCCACACTTTACAGAAGTAAGCGTCATACAGTACCCTCAGTTGCAAACAAGACCTCAGCTGCAACATGCAGGGCAAGAGGAAAAGTGGCTGGCCATGCAACACCTTGCACCGAGCTTTAGAGGCAGACACTATGACGTTGGGGTGTATACATATAGGGGTAGCTTGTCAGGGTGGCACAGGACTAAGATGCTTGTAGAGCTCTTACTGAGCTTATGCCTCAGATCGGGGTAGTAGGCTTAAGTAAGTAAGTAAGCAAGCACAATGTCGCAAACGACGCAACAAAAACAAGCAATGTAGGCTAGGTGATTAAAACTAGCAGCACTTAGCCTGTATGTTGTTCAGGGGGTTCAATTGCAACTTAATTCAATGTCATAGACATAAACCTAGACATAGACAAGACCCTTGCTTGGTGTGCCTTTATGTGGCTGCCATATTACCAAGGATTAAAATCTTCCATTCCAATAAGATGGGTGTTGAATGTTGCATCTCAACTTGCTCGAACAAGTGAAATAGTATCTCTAAAGCGCAAACAATAACATTTCACTTCTAAGCAAGGAATCTGCAGAATAATTTGTTTTCTGTACGGCTTAATCCTAATTAAGGTTGTGTGGAAGCTGGCGCCCATCTCAGCCGACTCTGGGGTACATCTTGTACCATACAATCATTCACACTCTCACTCAAACCTAGGGGCAATTTAAAACAGCAAATTAGCCTACAGTGCATGTTTTCGGACAGTGGGAGGAAACCAGAGTACCCACATATGCATTGGGAGAACATGCAAACCCCACATAAAAAAGCCCGAGCCCGGGAATCGCACCCAGGCCTTCTTGCTGTGAGGCAGACGTGCTAGCCACTGCACCAAGGTACCTAATGTAGCTAGTTAGGAATGAAGAATGGCTGTTCATGCATGTAGATATGTGTGCAATGATTTAAACCTGGAAAATGAAAACAGATCTAAGTAAATAATGTTCCCTGATGTTGATTGATTAATACTAAGCAGGATATGCATCAGCATCAGTACCAGTATGGGCAAGAACAAAAAACATGTACTCAGACTCGCTATCAATGCGTTCCTATACACACCGACAGACACACACACATACAGACACACATGTTAGCACTTGAGTGTCTCTAGATGAAGTGGAGCTCTTTGTGTCAATGCTAAATCTACCAGTCCACCTTGATACATAGCTGTCATTCCGCCGAGAGCAACAATACATCATAGCACAGAGGAGACAGATGCAAAACAGTTAAGATGCGAGGACTGAAATGATTTTGTGCATTATTTATGGTCTTCTATCAGAGCATACTGGATTTATTTAATTTTGCCATCATTCTCTCTTGATTGCTGCTTTTCATTGTTTGCTAACTTGATGAAAAAAAAATTTGTGCTTTAGCATTTCAAGGACCAAAGCAGCATCACAAGAACCATTTCACATCGGTATTAAAGATATATATTAGAAAAAAAGAGATATAATAAAGATATATCTCCATATCTATAGTTCCAATTAATCGCTATCAGACAGATCTGTAGATGGTGTCAGTGATTTCAACGCATTTCCCTGCATCTAAAATAAAGAAAAGAAAAAACTATAGAAAACTTTTCATTCACTACTCAGTCTAAGGGGGTGATCACACTAAGGTGCGATAGAAAAGCAACTGGCGTGAATGGCGACTTGCGGTACCGCATTTCGGCCACTTTGTTCACGAACACATCGCAAAAAAATTGTAACAGTTTGAAATTCCTGCAATATTTTTTTTGAAAATACCGGGCAAATGAAAAGCGAATGGTGTGGGAATTGATTTGCCACAGGAGACTCGCTTTTTGTCGCCAAATATTTGCAAAACAAACGCAAATTGCTTGCAAATCAGTTGCAAAAATTGTTTCGGGATGTACGTATTTTGGCCGCAAAGTATTCACTTGCATGCAGAGTCGTAAAACATCTTGACACGGATTTCAAAATTCGCAAAAAAAATGTTTTTTTAAATAAATAAAAATTAAAAGTTAAATATAAATAAATCTATTGCAAAAAATTTTTTTGCACAAAATAAACTAACAAACAAAAAAATGTTTTTTTTCAATTATCACTTTTATATCACACCTCTAGCGCGATCACCCCTATGGGTAGCCGCTAGGATGCTAAAACATGTTTATTTATGTATAAAACAGAACTATGACTTTTCCTAAGAAAGATTTGCTGTTATCCTTGCAAAGCAAAATTTAAGTGTCAGCACAGTTTTTCTATGACTATATTATTTCTTTAATAGAAAGTGGAATAAGACCCCATAACACAGTTTGGTTAACCTTTCACCCAATTTTGCTCATCTAAAGACTTTTAGCTTTGCTGTAGTATAGTTTATATAAACACTTATTTGTGTTAGAGCTGTTAAATTCTCAAATTTGATTGGCCAGAAGGTGTAGATTAATTTCTCCAACAGTATGACTATAGCGCTGACTGAAAAGCAAACTGCAGGAATATAGAATTCCATTCATGCTAATATGTTAGCTTTTGCTACTTATAACAATAAATAATAAAGAGATTTAATCATTTTGATAATAATAATACGGGTGGTATGGTGGCACAGTGGTTGTTACCACGTCCACCTCACACCAAGAAGGTTCCGAGTTCAAGTCCTAAGCTCGGGCATTTTTAAGTGGAGTTTATATGTTCTCCCAGTGCTTGTAGGGGTTTCCTCCATGTTCCTCTTGCAGTCCAAAAACATGCACATTAGGCTTCTGGCTTCTTCAATTTGCCCCTAGGTGTGAATGTGAGAATGAATGGTTGTGTGTGTGTTGGCCCTGCGATGGTCTGGCGAACTGTTTAGGGTGTCCCCACACCTGCGCCCAGTGTCAACTAAGATAGACGCCAGCCTCCCCGTGACTTTAGTAAGAGTAAGTGGTTGTGCAAATAAGTGTACATTTTTCCCTCCACGGAAATCTCCAGTAGCATCCGGTAGACCAGATATACCTCATGAATGCCTTCACGATTGCAATGTTTGAATTAATCTGATGCCGGACCCATTGTAATTTCCAACATGACCAAACTTTCCGGGAATGGAAGCAACAATCACCTGGTTCTTAAGGTGGCAGTTATTTGGCATAATGTTGATTGGCTTCAGGAAGGCTAGACGTGGTCTGCCTCTGTGTACTGTGAAGTCATTCCAGCAGTGTGAGGCCGTTTTTACACAAGTTGACTACACAACATGAACCGGAAAAAAAACCCCAACAAAACATAAAAATCAGTGACATCAATGAATCAATAAAACATAAAAATCAGTGACATCAATGAATCAATAAAACCGATGATGTACCACTGCTTAAAAAAGAATAGCCATTCACACTCACACCTAAGTGCAATTTGGAACCGCCATTCAGCCTAATGTGCATGTTTTGGACTGTGGTAGGAAACCGGAGTACCCAGAGGAAACCCATGCAAGCACAGAAAACACATGCAAACTACTCCACACAGAAACGCCCTGAGCCTGGTAATCGAACCCAGAACCTTCTTGCTGTGAGGCAAATGTGCTAACCCCTGCACCACCGTGCCGCCCTATATTAAACTTTAGGAAGTGCTGTAATAGGGTAAGTATTGTACATGTAAGCTGGAATATTCATTAACAAGTGATTTGGCTACGAAACTCAATAAAAAGAGTAAAATTACATGGAATGCACTATGCCATATTATCTAAACCAAACAGCGTTCAGATTCAGGAGCCAGTGTCACCTATTCTAGTCAGAGACAGAGTCCATGTGGCCAGACAGAGCTGTACATCACCGTGATTTGTGTGTCAGACCCCCATATTAATAAAGGTAACCCCGACAGACAGTCTGAGGGCTGCTGGGACATCTGTTAGCCGAGTCTCAACCTGAGAGCTGTGCTCGGTTTTGGCAGCTCTGTCCTCTAACCCAGATGGAGATGTAGCGATCATGGTGGGCCATAGACTACCAAGCGACAAGTCGGGGAGAGTGAATGAGAGAGAGAGGGGGGGGGGTGTTTAAATCAAGACGCAATCCAAAAGCTTTCTATAAATCGTCTGAATGGGTTTGGTAGGGGGACAGAAAGCACACCTGCAAGAATTATGTAAGCCTTATTAACACATAAATATCCGAGAGCAGCTTCGGCCACAGCTCCTCATGATGGGAATAAATCTCGGCGTGCACCCGGTGAAGACGGAGAGCAAGAGCAGGAGTGTGTATGGATATGTGTGAACGAAACATGAGTCAGCGAGCACCATGGTGAGCCAAACTAATGAGTTATAAATGTAAGATTGCACATGACTTAAGCATTGCGACAATAACCAGAGTTCTTCGGTTATTGTACTGTACAGACAGAGTTTGAAATATCGGCCCTGTTTATGAGCTGTAACACTTTTGCACTCAGGAAGAACTCAGTGAGAATGATGTAAAATTTGATTCAACCTGCAGGGCCAGGCACTTAGCGGTTCACCTTACATTATCTCCCACGGACAGAAATCAACACAGTGCTCTTTTATAGGAGTCAATTACCCTAATGTACATGTCTTTGGACTGTGGGAGGAAACCAGAGTACCCCGAGGAAATCCAAACAAGCACAGGGAGATCATTTAAACTCCACACACAGTCCGGGACTTGAACCCAGGAACTTCTTGCTTTGAAATGGACGTGTTAACCACTATGCCACCATGTCTTAAGATGCGGGTAATTATTAAATTCAGCTGTTCTCTACAATTTTCCAAAACGCTTATAAATAAAAAGTATCCCAGTACCAATGTATACTGCTGGGTGGACAGAGGCACACTTGTGGCTAAGACCTTTCCCAGGGGTCTTAGCGCGGTTGAGGTCTAACAAGGATTTGAACTCACAACCTCTTGATCATGAGCACAGCACCCTAACCACTACACTACCGGCTCCACTATTATATAATATAGGCCACAGGGGTTCAGACGCTACCGACGAAAGGACCATTTCATAATATGCCTATATAGCACAAGCATACCAAGTTTGAAAGCCCCAGTTTCAGCGTGCGGCAAGTAAATGTCGGGAAACCTAATATACTGTTTTGCCTCTGTGACCTTGAAAAGTAGGTCAAGGTCACTCACACACAAACTCAACCTAACACTCATAGTAGTGAACAAGCATACCAAGTTTGAAAGCCCCAGCTTCAGCACGCAGCCAGTAAATGTCCGGAAACAAAAGTGGGACGGAGGGACTTAACCCATTTCTATAGCTCCCTTGGGGGGAGCTAAAAAAACAAAAAAAAACATGCTCAATAATAATATCATCTTGTATTTTGTTTGATTTTTTATTTTTTTTGTCTGCATGATCTGCGTATCCTATAAGCTATTCGGGCTCTGTTGATACTTTCCATTAAATTAAAACCCATTTCAACTTTACATTCAGTTCACATTCATTCATGTGACATTCAGACTTAGCACAAGCCCTTCGTATAATTGAACCCAGCGAATGATCATTTTCCTCTTTAGGGTCATTCTCTCTCTCTCTCTCTCTCTCTCTCTCTCTCTCTCTCTCTCTCCCCCTCTCTCAGATCCAGCAGTTCAATTATCCCTTAATGTGGGTTAAAAGTAAAAAGAATGGACAACCGTCACTGACGTCTGCATCTGATGATAGAGAGATGGCTCTTTTCTTGCAGGCCGAGCCACAGACTCTGATAATCACAGTTGTCCCAAACACCTGCGTTTCTATTGCCCTGACCTGCCTCTCAAATGAGCTCAATTAATGACAATCACCCAGCAGGTGTCAGAACACAGACAGTAATGGATAGGCCACTGTGGGCTGGACCGGCAGTGCTTGCCTCCGCAGTAAATATGTAATGATTATAGCAGGGGCGGTGAGGGCACAGACCACAGAGTAATCTATTTGTGTTTGGCCGAGCTTGATGCAGTTAAACAAGCTCTACAAACTGAAATGGATGGACTGGAATCTGATTCAGCACCACTGAGGAGAGCTAGGAATGAAAGGGGGAGAGAGAGAGAGAAAGAGAGAGAGAGAGAGAGAGAGAGAGAGAGAGAGATCTGAATAGACTTTAACTTCTATATAATGGGCAACATTTTCTCAGATTTCTCAGATCTATACATAATTCATACTATCTGAGGATAGAATATTGATATAAATACAGTACACTGATAAATATTTCTTAGAACAATAGTTATAAATACAAAACATAGGTATGTAGAGTATGCAAATAGATATGAGAAGTTTATTCATTCATCCATTCATTTTCTAAGTCGCTTATTCCTGTTTAGGGTCACGGGGAGGCTGGCGCCCATCTCAGCCGACTCTGGGAGAGGGAAGGGTACCCCCTGGACAGCTTGCCACCACACACAACCATTCACACTCACACTCAATCCTAGGGGTGATTTGGAGCAGCCAGTTAGCCTACCGTGCATGGTTTTGGGCTGTGGGAGGAAACCAGAGTACCGCAGGGCATAAACACACTGACAGCAACCCAATGGCCTAATCTTTACGAATGACAGCAATGGTTCTTTTACATGCCTCTCACCACAGAGAGTGAGAGACATGGCTGGCCTTTGAGAACCCAGGTCGTCTGCATAACATTTTATTACATAATATTTCATTACATCCATTACCTTCACTTTTGATATATTAAGACATGAAATAAACAAGGCAAAGATTTTCATATAATAGCAGAACTTGGACCATATGGCAGTACTAAAATACTTTTGTAAACTCTTTCAGTACAGCACAGTAAATGGAGTACATTTTCTGGAATCTAAACTGTAAGTATGCTGTGCAGACAGAATCTTGAGTTTATTGGCAAAGTGGCCTGGCTAGAGAGAAACCTGGCAGTATTTACTAAATGACTTTGCGCTGTGTGATTAGACTGCATGGCAGCTCGGAAACGCAGAATCCCAGAAGACACAAAATGAGACAGATGGCATCTGGGTAGACAAGCTTTTTTTCCCTTTTTCCCCCCCCTCACCTTCATTTTCTGTAGAAACAATAAGAAGCATCTAGCATCTAACAATTCAGTCATTTTAACTTTTATATATACTTATTGTACATATATTGTTGTATATGCATCATAAAAATAAAATAGGCCTATGCATATGATTACTACACACACACACATATATATATATATATATATATATATATATATATATATATATATATATATATATATATATATATATAAAAGCACTGGCAATTTTTTTCCCTTTCTTTAACTCTAACCGCTAAACCTTAACCCTCCTCTCCTGTGGCTCCCTTGCATTAGCATAAAGACATTAAAATGTGAATAGGAATTAATTTGGACTCCCTCCCATTGGAATTAATGGAAGTTTGCTCTTCTTTTCCTTTACCCGACAGATCTCCCTGACTCTCTCCTCTCTCAGTCCATAAATATTAATATTAATAACCGCGAAGGGCCAGTGCTTCGGTGAAGCCGTATACAGAATGATATTAGAGATCGTGAGACGCCTCTCGCGGGAAGCACACTTGAATGAGTGCCTTGCTTTGCCGGCGTGATCTTTAAGAATCCAATCTTCATACGGCGCGTGAAGTTATTTTCGATGGATCTCAGAGAGCGTTTGAGTATTGAACTGGTTTCCGCTCCAGATTGGCTCCAGTTCAGTTCACACCAGTGTAACTCCATTATAAGAGGCAAGAGATAATCAGATAGATAAGCAGCTACGATCAGGATCAGTACACAACTATAATCTGTGTTTTATCAGGCGGGAAGATCGACAGCACTGTGAATAACGGCATTATTGCTGAGATCTCGCTCTGACACCCAGCTCTTTCTTTATAATCCGTCTCTCTATCTTTTTTCTTGGCAAAGAAGTTTATCCTTTTGATCATATTTTGCAGAGATGCACACAATGCCACATGCATGACTGTCTTTGTGAGAGCCATCCATATTCATCATGTTGCATCTTGTGGACCCACTGTTCTGGGGAGTGCACACCTTTGACTCCACTCTTGTCAGTTGGTTGCATCATTTGTTTGCACTTCATAGTTTGGGAGTTTAAAGTTGGGATGGATGGATGCAAGCACGAGAGCATGAGAGAGGGAGTGCGAGCCTATGGAAGTTTGGAGTAAACGTGGAGACTTTAGCGTTTGCCTCTACCTGAGAATTATTCCGAGGTCATTCTGGTTAAGGTCAACACACTTGAACATCAAAGCTTTTCTGTGGTTTCAGCTTTGCAGGACACTTCACCTCTTTCAGTGCACACACACACACACACACACACCTTTAATCTTTAATCACTGGGCTGCAATCTCTCCTCAGCCCCTGTTCCGTCAATACGCCCTTGCTTTGTAGTCTGATTGAAGGATGGGGAATTAAAAGTATATGATGCAAAGACTGAGAGATAGACATTCTTTTAGTCCAGACTCACTGTAGATTAAACCTCAGTATGTAAGAGACAGCTAGGGTTGCTTGCACAGACACAACAGGAGGGGGGATAAAAACCTAATGAAAACGTATATCCCATCATTCTCTTTTTGTTTTGTTTGTAACATCAAGCAAGCATCAGGAAAAGTTCTCAAAATGAAATCAGCTGCACTGGTTGAAGCAGACAGGGGTAAGAATTCATTTATTCATCATTCATTTTCTGATCCGCTTAATCCTTAGGGTTGTGAGGAGGCTGGTACCTATCTCAGCCGACTCTGGGCAAGGGCATAGTACACCCTGAACAGCTCGCCAGGCCATCGCAGGGCAGAAACACGCTGACGGCAACCCAACGGCCTTCATTTTACAGAAAATTAATATTTCTGTATATACACACACAAGTCACTACCAGTAGCCACCTTTTTGCCATTGTCGCTTTATCCTGTGGTATGACCAATAGGTGTAATAGAAAAAAAATGTACACTGGATGGGACATTTTTGCCTCGTGAGGTAGTGCTGCTAACCACTGCTCAATCATTATTGCTATGATTAGCGTGTTATGGAACATCTATGATGCTAGAATGATTTCTGGGAGTAGTTTAAGTATTAAGTAGTCTTAAGCAACTGTTATATTTCTCTGGCTACATGACTAACATAAGTTAACCTGAACGGAATTCTGGGAAGTCATATTTCTAAATGTTAACCATCTTATTTTACTATGGCTAACCAGTTAACAAACATGAGCTCGTTTTCTGAACCGCTTATTCCTAATTAGGGTCGCGGGAAGGTTGGCGCCCATCTAAGCCGACTCTGGGCGAGGGCGGGGTACACCCTGGACAGCTCGCCAGGCCATCGCAGGGTCACACAACCTCACACTCACACCTAGGGGAAATTTGGAACAGCCAATTAGCCTACTGTGCATGTTTTTGGACTGTGGGAGGAAACCGGAGTACCCGGAGGAAACACACGCAAGCACAGGGAGAACATGCAAACTCCACACAGAAACGCCCGAGCTGGGAATCGAACCCAGGACCTTCTTGCTGTGAGACGGACATGCTAACCACTGCGCCACCGTGCCGCCCTGAGCATTGTTAGTGAAATTTTAACTGCTTATGCTAGCCAGGTGGTCATCTGAGAGGATCCTGGTAAAGATTGCAGTGAAATCAACCCCATCATGGGAACACCAGGCACAAAATGCTAGTCCATTACAGTCCATATTCATAAAGTTATCTAACATGACCTAACCTGTCAGGATTTACATCTAACACTGGCTTGTAATCTAATATGAGCTAAAATGCACTAGATTCATGTATTACATTTGTTAGGGGTTCGCAGTGTGATCCCAGTCTTTGAAAACTGTTCAGCCCAACAATATTTCAAAAGGTTCTTGCTGCAATCCAATTCATCTACAACATATTGGGCTAAAGACTCTTGACTCCTTTTATTTGCACGCTGAAAGGCTTAATAAAACATTGACATATTTTCACAACTTCTTGGCAACTGACTGTGGGTAAGAATCATGAAACAACTCCTATAACACCCATGTTTACATTCTTTTACAAATTTGTTTTTACTATGTAAAGCTGCTTTGTGACAATGTCGGTTGTAAAAATTGCCGTACAAATAAAATAAACTGAATCATACCAGAGTTCCTGAGAAGGGCCACACAGGAACTTAACATGACTTCACTGACTGTCCCATGTCTGTGCCTGAGTTGATGCTCGCAAAGAATATAAAACACAACCCAACTCGCCCTGCAATGGCCTGGTGAGCTGTCCAGGGTGTAGTCTGCCCTCGCCCAGAATTAGGACTAAGTGGGTCAAAAATTAATAAATGAATGACAATCCAACTCAGGTAGGCAGACAAATTCTGTCCAAGCAAAACAACACCAAACATGAACAGGAACACGGAACATGAATTCGTTAAAGGAATAATTAAACTAACAAGAAAGCTTGTTGCAGAAAGACGGTGAAAGGAAAACTCAGTGTTAACCTTTCCTGCTTTCTCTCCAGACCATATTTGGGAAATAAAGGGGGGCATTTTTTTCATTTATTTCCTCCAGGGCTGAAGTTGAGCACTTAAAGTAACTGCACTACTCCAATAACACCAGACAAGTACATGCGTCAATAGAGACATTCATTCATTCATTTTCTGAACCGCTTAATCGTAATTAGGGTCGCGTGGAGGCTGGCGCCCATCTCAGCCGACTCTGGGCGAGGGCTGACTACACCTTGGACAGCTCACCAGGCCATCGAATGGCATCAATAGAGATATATTGGACCTAATTCAGGTAGTGCCTAACTCTATACTACTAGCTTTCCTCATTTCCTACAAGTAATGTATGCTTTTAGTTGGATGATAATCTGAGACTTTAAAGCAGTGGTCACCAACCCTGTTTCTGGAAATCTACTTCCCCGAAGACTTTGGTTCCAACCTTAACCATGCCCACATGAGTACGGGAGAGGAGGATTTGGCCGATAGTTAAACCTCGGATTCTGGAGGAACAATGTGGTTTTCGTCCTGGCTGCAGCACTCTTGACCAGCTCTACACACTCTGCAGGATCCTGGAGGGGGCATGGGAGTTTGTCCAACCAGTCCACATGTGCTTTGTGGATTTGGAGAAGGCTTTTGACCATGTCCCTCAGGCTATCTTGAGGGGTGTGTTCCGGGAATATGGAATACTGGACCCGTTGCTACGGCCCGTTTGGTCTCTGTATTGCCGGAGCCAGAGCCTGGTTCGCATTGGTAACAACATGTCGAATTCGTTTCCAGTGGCGGTTGGACTCCGCCAAGCCTGCCCTTTGTCACCAGTTCTGTTCATAATTTTTATGTATAGAATTTCTGGTTCTGGTTTGGTGGCCATAGGATCTCGTCTCTGCTTATTGCAGATGACGTTGTCCTTTTGGCTTCATCGAGCCAGGACCTTTATAGAGCCAGGAGCTTTCGCTGGAGCGAGTCGCAGCTGAGTGTAAAGCAACTGGGATGAGAATCAGCACCTCCAAGTCCGAGGCCATGGTTCTCAGTCGGAAAAGGGTGGAATGCCCCCTCCGGGT
>JAOUQZ010000035.1:4107116-4109616 GCA_028564935.1 Neosilurus hyrtlii
AGACCCCGGGGTCGACCCAGAACACGCTGGAGGGACTATGTCTCTCGGCTGGTCTGGGAACGCCTCGGCGTCCCCCCGGAAGAGCTGGAGGAAGTGGCTGGGGAGAAGGACGTCTGGACTTTACTGTTTAGGCTGCTGCCCCCGCGACCCGACCCCGGAAGAAGCGGAAGATGATGATGACGATGATGATGATGATGATGATGATGATGATGCACGATCATTCCTATGAACTTCAAATAGTCAAGAAAGGCAGAAAGGGTTCCACACTCACTCAGGTGCTGTACGTAGTAGTTCAGAACAGTATGTGCTCTACTGTAGCACATAAGTATGCCTGTGTAGTAGTCTAAATCCAAGGTCTGGTTATCTCTACTCCAGACTGCTACTGTTTATATGAGCTTTTCTTCTTCTCTGTTCATCTTTTACACTGCATATCTCTCTCTTTCTCTCTCTCTCTCTCTCTGCCGGATGTGCTGTAAACGGCGGTAATTGCGGCATTAAACCTGAGTTTATTATTTCTCTACCCATGCAGGTGCGGCGATGATATGAGGCCCAGGTTGCATTTACATACAAATTGAAGGCTTTCCCCCCCCTTTCTTATTAATCAGACGGACAGCAGGAATCAAACAGCGCCACTCCATCAGCCTCTTAAATACATTTGGTGACATTTTTTACCCGGCATTAGCATGATAGGGCAAGCGGAGGATAATGTCCCAATGATTGCTTTTTCCATTGCGAGCACAAACGGTTTCATTTTTCCTGTCATCTCAAATAAGCGTTAAAGAGGCTTTGGGAGGCTCTCAGGCCGTATGCCTGAGGCTGCGCAGGGACCGCTGATGGCCACATTAAAGAACCATTAGCGAGCCGCCGTTTCGATCATCGCGCGCAGGCCGTGTGCCTTCGATCCCATGCACCACGTGATGATGGGAGAAAAAAAAACTATCACATGGGCACCCACTCTGTCTCTCTTTTTTTTTTTCCCCTTAAACAAAATGCATTACAACGGTAATTTTGTGACTGTTAAGATAACTAGCGTTAACAAGCACTTAATTAAAATGTACAATAAATGGCCGTCTGCGGCCTTATCGGTGCAGCAGAAGTGCGCCGGGTGGGGGGGGGGTGTGTGTAAGGGGGTGATTGGGGTGGTGCAGAGCGCCGGCTGATCGTGAGCTCGTTTTGCAGATTAATTGCTTTTCATTCTGGCAAATGCAGCCACTTCTGTCGCCAGATCCTAAATAACCAGATAGGGACTTTATCAATCAAGCTCCTCTGCCTTTCTGTTTTCTCTCTGTGTACATCTCTCTTGCTGTCTTCCTCCAAGTTGGAGAAACTCTTATTGCACACCCTGCACAGTGCACTTATAAAGGGATTAAGGAGACATTTGAGATTTGACCCTTTTTCTTTTCAGTTGTTCCCTATTGCACATGCGAAGCTGTTACAAGCAATAATTGGGGATTCAGTAAATTGAGTAAAATAAAATATATAAATATAATAAAATATATAATATTACTTCACATTGCTAAATAGAGCATTGCTTAAAAAAATGCTATTTTATTCAATTTATTTTCTTAGAATTACCATCAGCCAATTACGTGGCACCTGCACCATACAATAAATCATGTACATACAAGTCAAGAGCTTCAGTTAATATTCTCATCAAACATCAATATGCCAGGAAAAATATGACCTCAGTGACTTTGGCACTCAGTGGCATGGCTGTTGGTGTCAGACAGGCAGGTGTGATGGTTGTTGTTGATCAGAGAGGTCAGAGGTAAATGGTCAGAATGATTGAAGCTGACAGAAATTCTCTTAAATTGCCCCGCTTTCCATCCGTGGTGAGCAGAAACGCAGCTCATAATAAACACATAATATAATGAAATTTGAAACAGGGGGACGACTACAACAGAGGTTCTCATCCGGTTCTGTTCCTGTCAGTCAGGAACAAATTATATTAAACTATTAGAAAAAATGTTTCACATGGAAACATAAAAAAAGAAAACATCAACAAGTATTTTATAGTTTATTTTTGCATATTTAGCCCATGGCAGAGGCAGGTCAGGTGAATTATTCACTTCGAGCCAAGTCAAGGGCTATGTAGCTAAATGCTATGTCTGTTCAGCCTACTCATTTAAAGGTCAGTGTGTACTATACAGACATCTAAGTAAAGCACACTCTGTAGAAGTGTGAAAAACACAAGGAAACAAACTATTACAAGATTTTATATATTTATGTATTTATATATTTTGTTGTTTCTCAGCCAATTCATGACTTACATCAAGATACAAGGTATGCTTTTTCTTTCTTTCCTATATGATCATAAGAAATGACTGTTAACCTTTTATCCAAAAATAAATTATGCATAATAAATCAGATTTGTTTTTAAGTTAAATAACCATATCACAATCCCTGGTGCTAAGATTAATTTTACAGTTCTGGTACCTAAGGGCCCTGCGATGGCCTGGCGAGCTGTCCAGGGTGCACCTCGCCCTCGCACAGAGTCGGG
>JAOUQZ010000035.1:4112116-4117253 GCA_028564935.1 Neosilurus hyrtlii
AGTAATTCAACACAGAGTATATTTTCTTGAATTTATTTCCTCTTTATTGATTCCCAATCTTGCAGTGAAAAAGATGTCGGTTCTCGGAGGGGGCGAGTGGAGAACGTATGGCATGGTTGGTGCGCAGTGAAAGTTGGGATGAGAGATTCCATATCCTGGGAGCTCCCGTCTCGACATGTTTATTTATGGCATCTCGGATGTGGATTATACAGGCCTGCACATGTCATTAACTAGAAACACCCTGGAGAAAAGAAGCCAGGATGTATATAAATACTTACATTTTGCATTTGGAATATTTTTGCATTAAACCGTGCACACTTATTCACAATGGTTTTAATCTGCATGGCGGAATCGAATCATCAAACCATAATCAGACACAATCATTTCATGAACTGTATAGTGTTTTATATGTATACTTTTTTTAAACAAAACTTCATGACAGACGATTAATATTTATGTACTGTAATGGACCTCCACCCCATCCTTACACTATGTGTTCCTCGGGTAGACCCTGGTGCAGCTCTGATAGGATAAAAGGCTTATTGAAGAGGAACGAATGAATATTTATATAAGTTTATACCAGCTGTCATGACTGTATTGTGCATCATGATCATCAAGCTGTAAACCATTATATGCAAGTAATTACAGTTATATACAGTATATATTTGATTCTTGTAAAAGTAGAGGCTAAATTTGGGGTTACACTGGTGAGTTCTGGGCTAGGGCATTACTGTGTGGATTTTGCGTGTGCTGGTGTGGGTTTCCTCCTGATATTCTGGTTTCCTCTGACAGTCCAAGGACATGCAGTTAGGCTAACTGGCTGTTCCAGATTGGCCTTAAGTGTGATTGGTTGTCTATGTTGTACTACGATGGTCTGGTAAGCTGTCTAGGGTGTACCCTGCCCTCGTCCATTGTCGGCTGAGATAGGCGCCGCCTCCCCGTGACCCTAATAGTAGACCCCTAGCAGTTCAGCAAATGAGTGGGAGGTTGTGTGAATGAGGTTCCAATTTGCATGCTGGGTCAGCACTGTCTTGCACTGGTTTGAATCTAGTGGCAGAAAAAGGCCTGTCTATGAGGCATTACCATGCCTGCCATGCATCCATGCTTGTGTGGGTTTCCTCTGGATACTTCAGTTTCCTTCCACACACAAAAGACATGTGTATTAGGTCAATTGGATAGTTTAATTTGCCCCTTTGTGTCTGTTTTAGCCCTGCACTAAATCAGCCACCTGTTCAGGATGTACCCTGCCTCTCGGCCAAAATCAGCTTTGATTGGCACATGACCAGTCATGCACCCAACTTCTTAATCCTGCTATAGTCACGGACGAGAGTCTACGAGAGTCACAGCCGACTCTGGGTGAAGGCAGGAAACATCCTGAACAGTTTGCCAGTCCATCACAGACACAGCCATTTACACCCACACTAACAACAAGGGGCGATTTGAAACAGCCTAATATGCATGTCTTCGGACTGTGGGAGGAACCTGGGAGACACAGAGGAAACCCACACAAGCATCGGTAGAATATGCAAACACCACACAGAAACGCCCTTGCTGAGCCCAGAACTCGAACCCAGGACCTTCTAATTGTGAGGCATTTGCTGAACCTACTAGAGTCGAGGGGACCTCAGCAGCACGCAGGGAGAATCTCAGCAGCCTCTGGCTGAAATTGGGGTACACTGTGAACAGCTTGCCAACCAATCATAGGTCCAATGTTTTTTACATATTCCTCCACAGTTTTTGTCACACTGTGTTTCAAATAGTTTAGAATTTTTCCCAAAAATTTCCACGAATCAATTCACTTGTCTTGTTTTTAGAGCGCTTTTTACAGTCGACATCGTCACAAAGCGAAAATCAAAGTGAGAAAGTCCGCTGCGACGGTGACAAGGAAAAACTCCCTCAGTCGACACGAGGAAGAAACCTTGAGAGGAACCAGATTCAAAAGAGAAACCCATCCTCAATTAGGTGAAACCAGATAAAAATACAAACCATGTAGCAAAAACTTCACTGTAGTTTAACATGAAGTCTATTGGGTTATCCTATAACTGTAATGGGAATTGATGTCCTAAATCATTTCAGTTAAAATAGTTTATATCACCAGCAGTGAAAAGTCATCTTCACAATTTCTGAGTGAATCATCAGCAGAAGCGAGGGGCTTCTATGATGACAACTCCAACCAGTAGTAGCATAGCAGGACAGATCACCGGATTCAGAAAGTATCAGGATCACTGGTATCTCAGAAGTAGCATGTGTATCTCAGCAAAAACACACACAGAGAGAGAGAGAGAGAGAGAGAGAGAGAGAGAGAGACTGTTTAAGTGGATTCTGGAATCTTGGAGAGTCTTTTATTCCCAGTGTTCCAGATTGCTGTTTCTTGTTAATGTACTCACTTTACAACTTTCCTGAATGTTTAGGATCGTCATCATCCTGATATATGAATCCACTCCCCAGAACAATATGGATATCTCTTAACTGTGACAGGTGTTCTAATACATTTGATAAGTACTGTAAATTCTGTCTACCTTTAATTTAATCATTATCAACATTACAACTGATTTCAGAGGCCAACCTTTTATGGACATTACGTTGTATGTGTCCCGTCAGCTGTTTATTTTAAATAGCATGCCCATTTATCATTATTAGTGGCGATGCTCTCATGTGTTGTGGATGAGTGTCACCTAAGCTGACACACTCGCTCCTCTTCTGTCGCTTGATGACAGGTGATTAGCATCTCTTTAGGCATGTAAACGTGTGTGTGTGTGTGTGTATGTTGTGTCTCTCTCTCTACATGCACAAAACTTGGTGTTGACGCTCGCTGAGAGCCTGAAGAAGAGTTAGGTGACACACTGTCGCCAAAGGAAAGCTGTTAATGTTTAAATTCACTGACACAAGAGTAACTGGATCCTCCGCACCTCAAGTGTGTGCACTGCTTCTTACAATTAAGTCACACACGGGTAAGTTATTCACACAAAGCATAGCTACAATAAATAAGAAATATATACTAAGCTGCCTCCTCAGACATGCAGCATGTATTTTTGAATGTATCTTTATAGTGTGGAAAGTTCCTTTACATTCCTTATACACATCCCCACAATGTCTTTTGGGCTCCAGACCGTTTTAGACCTGGAAGGATGTCTGTGGCCATCTTGTTAAGGCCTGGCTTCCTGGAATCTTCCAGTGTCCCATGGGTAATATTGTGCTACATGTAACACAGTCCAGTCAATTTGCTGGCTAATTTGGTTAAATGGCAGTCATAACCGACCTTACAGCTTGGCATCACATGATGTGTGCTTTCTTTGGCCTTGTCTAATGTGTTCGCATAAGTTCACCAGGTGCCATGTGCTGACACCTCAAACATATCTTATGTAAATGCTCGCTCTCTCTCTCTCTCTCTCTCAGCAAGAAGTTCCTGGGTTCAATTCCCTGGCTCGGGCCATTTTTGTTTGGAGTTTGCATATTCTTCACGTGCTTACATGGGTTTCCTCTGGGTATTCTGGTTTCCTCCCACAATTCAAAAACCTGCACAGTAGGCTAATTGGCTGATCCAAATTGCCCGTAGGTGTGAGTGTATGTGTAAATGGTTGTACGTGTGTTGGATCTGCAGTGGTCTGGCGAGCTGTCACAGAGTCATGTGAGGTGGACACCAGCCTTCCCTGCATTTATGTATGTAAGTATTTCATTCATTATTCATTTTCCAAACAGCTTAATCCTAATTAGAGTTGCGAGGGCGGAGTACAACCTGGACAGCTCGCCAAGCCATATTGCAGGGCAGAAACATATATATATATATATACACACACACACACACATACATATGTGTGTGTGTGTGTGTGTTTAAACAGTCCTAATATTTTATTGGCTTTTTTTTTTTTTTTACAGCATGTAATCTCCATGGCATTGTTACTCCAGTTGGTCCGGTCGAGGCTCAGCAACATTAATGTGGCAGTAAAATGAAGTCAGCTGATGATCTGAATGTAGTGAATAAGGAGGTCAATCACATCAATGCACATTTTCTTCCCTGATGGTACGGATATAAAATGTGGGCTCAAATAATGAGCGAGTGGTTCAGGGAGCACGAGGAATCATTTTCACATATGTATCGACACCCCAGACTTCTGACCTTTACCCTATTGAAAGTTTTTGGATGTGCTGGAGAAGACTTTATGGAGGGGTTTGATGATCATCAGTTCAAGATGCTGGTGAAAAATGAACCCAACTCCGGATGGAAATAAATGTTGTGATGTTGCTTAAGTTTATTGAAACAATGCTATGGTGATTACACGATGTAATCAAGGCTAAAGGCGCTTCAACAAAATATTAGAGTGCAGAGTGTGCTCTGATTCGTTTGCCGTCTGGGGAAGGGAAGACATTATCCTGAGGGCTGAATGGCTGACTACCGAGCAGCGGGTGTTGTTGTCATTGTGACGCACTGATAATGGAACAATAAAATATAAGAATCTCACCTTACTTTTCTTCTGTTTCTGCATACTAAAATTATAATTAGATTTTTACTATTATATGTGCTCCACAAACTTGGGAGAATGTTTGAGTCACTTAAAAATGTAAAACACTCCTTAACTTGCCAAATAGGTTAATTCTACTAGAATCGTGGGATGGCTGGAGCCTATCTCAGCTGACTCCAGGAGAAGGTGTGGTTACCCACTGACCAGCGGACCAGTCCATTGCAAGGGGCCTTATACCCAGGGGCCTGAGCAGGGGCCTTAAACCCAGAACCTTTTTGCTGTGAGGCAGATGTGCTAACCATTACAGCACCATGCTACCACAAAATAAACTGTAAAACTTGAACTTTTCCTAGCTGTCCTTATGCTCCTGTGAAGTATACGCAGTATATTAAACAATTATTCACCTCAGGCTCAGTGGCGGTTGCTGTATAGTCCACTTCGATGTCTGAGAATAATCGCTTATTGATTTCAACTGTGACGGATTTGACCAGAATCAATTTTGGGTGATATTGATAACTTTGCTGGGCGGCACGGTGGCGCAGTGGTTGGCACGTCCGCCTCACAGCAAGAAGGTCCTGGGTTCGATTCCCAGCTCGGGCATTTATGTGTGGAGTTTGCATGTTCTCCCTGTGCTTGCGTGGGTTTCCTCTGGGTACTCCGGTTTCCTCCCACAGTCC
>JAOUQZ010000035.1:4133616-4150221 GCA_028564935.1 Neosilurus hyrtlii
TGTGTGTGTGTGTGTGTGTGTGTGTGTGTGTGTGTGTGTGTGTGTGTGTGTGTGTGTGTGTGTGTGTGTGTATTTGAGAGAGAGTTGCAAATCAGCACATCCCTTACTTTGTATATGCACTATTTTGCTTCTTTTACCTTTTTATATATATTAACTTACAAATGCACACACCAATAACTTATATAACTAATACATATTTAACAGCTATTACACGAACCATGATCAGATATGATCTCACAGCCTGCAAGTCTTTGGTCGTGTCCTATCAGGGGAGCTCTGGGCGAGGGCGGGGTACACCATTGACAGCTCGCCAGGCCATTGCAGGGCCAACACAAATACAATCATTCACACTCACACTCACACCTACGGGTGATTTGTAACTCCCAATTAACATACTGTGCATGTTTATGGACTGTGGGAGGAAATCAGACTACCTGGAGGAAACCCACACAAGCACTGGGAGAGCAGGCAAACTCTACACCGAAACGCCCGAGAACAGGAATCAAACCCAGGACCTTCTTGCTGTGAGGTGGACGTGCTAACCAGTGGCCCACTGTGCCGCCCTTAGGGGAAACAATTCTGACTGTCAAATCCAGTGCTTTATTTACACATTTTGTTGCTTTTCGTGGAATCAGTTGAGATTGAAGAAAAGGGTGATAGCAACACTAGCACTTGCTAACGGAACTAGCTAGTGGCAGTGGCTAGTGGCAGTAGCTGGTGGCACTTCTGGCTTGGTCAAACTGGGTAAGATGCTCTCCTGCGAACATTGTGGCATGAGGCCGTACTGAAGAGTTGTGCTTGGTGGGGAAAAACTGTTAAATTCTTTCTTAATTCTTAAAAAAAATACAAATACAAAATTCCCTGACATACCTTCATTACAAACATTGTTCATTTTTTATTGAATCAGTGCTACCTAACCTGAAAAAAAATTGGCCAACACTTTTAATTTAACTTAATGATTGTGATGATGGTGTTCACTGTGTGACACAATACCTACATAGACCTTTCATGACCACTAACATAAACCTACATACATAAGCATCCATAAAGCCATAACCCCATATACCAGCTTTCATGTATTCCCTGAATATAGAATAGATCTTAGGGGTCCAGACACTCCCGCCAAAAGGACCATTTCATAATAATAAAATATAAAAGAAGCATAGCAAATTTGAAAGCCCCGGCTTTAGCGCACGGCAAGTAAATATCCGGTAACCTAATATACAGTTTTGCCTCTGTGACCTTAAAAAGTGGGTCAAGGTCACTTGCATACAAACTTATCCTAGTACTCATAGTAGTGAGCCAGCATAGCAAGTTTGAAAGCCCCAGCTTCAGCACGCGGCACGAAGTGTCCAGAAACTAAAGGATGAACCCATTCCAATAGCTCAGTAACTCAGTAAACTAATCCTAACCTTGGTGCTGATTATCCACTCCATATGTCCATTTTATATCTCTCTACAGGAAATTCATGGCCAACCACCGTCCTTCTTCCCCTGCAGCAATTTCATAGGTTTCATCCTGCTTAAAGAAGAACATACTTGCAAGGCTATCTCACTCACCCTCCTGCTGTCTCTCAGATGGGGCAATGCAAAATGCACGATTGGAGATACTGATCACCCATAAAATTAAAAACCTTATGAGGCTGACAGGGGGCAGTGGTGGCCTGGTGGTAAGGTGCTGGATTACGGATCCCAAGGTTGGGCCCAAAGTCAAGCCCCACTATGAACGGGTTCTCCATGTTGTACCCCCAGTGCAGCTAACTGGGTTATCAAAGGCCGGCCATGTCTCTCACTGTCTGTGGTGAGAGGTATGTAAAAGAACCATTACTGATTTTCGTCAAGAGTAGCTGCATAGCCGTCAGCGTGTTTCTGTCCTGCGATGGCCTGGCGAGCTGTCCAGGGTGTACTCTGCCCTCGCCCAGAGTCAGCTGAGATGGGCGCCAGCCTCCCCGCGACCCTAATTAGGATTAAGCAGTTCAGAAAATGACATGACATGAGGCTGACAGTTGAGGTGAATAACACTACCTCATGACAGTGACACCTGCCAAAGAGTGGGATGCATTAGGCAGAAAGTGAACATTCGGTTGGGAATGAGCAGGTGTAAGGATGTGAGTGATTTTAATAAAAGACGGACTGTGATGGCTAAATGTTCGGGTCGGTCTATTTCAGTCTTGTGGGGTGTTCCTGATATACAGTGGTAGGTACTTATCAAAGGTAGTCGATGGAAGGATGAGCAGTGAACTGGCGAGAATGTCATGGGTCCCCAATGCTCACGGATGTGTGCGGGGAGCGAGGGCCAGTACATCGACCCTGAACCTTTTGAGCCAAACAGATGAACAATGCCAGCTGATGATGCACTAAAATCACTAATGTAATCCTGTCTTCATCTGAAGACATTAAAAGCTTCAGAGTTCATCACCGTGTGACATTTTCAGCATAGAAGCTTTTTTTTTTATAAGCAAGTTGTGTAACATTCATAACCTATATGAGACACCAGACAATATAGCTTGTGCATATATATGGTTAAGTGTGTGTGTTTGTGTGCATGTGTGTGTGTTTGTCTGTCTGTGCTTGTTGCTAGGCTAAGCGGTTGATCATTGCACAGGTAAGTGAGCAGCCCAGGGGCTGTGCGACTCATTATGTCCTCCTTGGAGTGTGAAAGTATTTGGTAAAGCAGCAGGCAGGAAGAGCAACAGATGTGCTGTAATTAGATGGAGCTTAAGCAGACTTATGGCATGGTGAGAGGGAGCGGAGAAGTGCATTAGTCCATCAGCCAGGCTCTATAGAGGGGGATTAGCACCAGTCTAACATAAATGAACCACACTAATACAGCTAGGGGAAAGTCAATATACATATACTATCCACATGTGCACCTAATGCCCCGAAGACCACCTTCACTTCTCACCCCACTTGTAACCCTCCCGCCCCCGATCCCTCCAAAAAAAATGCAGAAAATAAAGCTTCGTGGGCATTTACTTGGGGTAAGACTTTAGGGATGTATGTTTGTTGGCTGCTTGCTGTGTGTGTGTGTGTGTGTGTGTGTGTGTGTGTGTGTGTGTGTGTGTGTGTGTGTGAGTGCATGTGGCCAGCACTGATCCTGGTCATTAGGCATTCATCTGTGTATCAGGTTGATAATGGTTCCTCTGTCAGCAGGGCTTCTGCATAAAGCTATTAACACCTTTTGTTGTTTCCCCCCCTCCTGCATCTCAAACGTGCTGGGAAGTTCAAAAAGGCAAATGAGGCAATCTGTTAGCCCCCCTACTCACCTCTCTCTCACACCCAAACACACACACAAAACATACACACTACCCCATGCCATTCATGTGTGTTTAATTCAGCAATCATTAAGGAGTTAAATTAGCCCTGATTAGAAGGGCATCATCACTTTGATGCATCACCAACATGATTTAAAAAAAAAAACTCGGACAACTCTGTATGTGTCTATCTTGGCTTTTCAGTATTGGCAAATAATGTTTTAGCAATGCAGCTACATGTGTTAAGTGGGGATCAATTGTTTGTTTAACAGCAAGCCTCTATTAAACTGTGAGGATGTAATTAGAGAGGGAGAGAGAGAGAGAGAGAGAGAGAGGTGGAGGGGGTGAGAACGAGTGCAAGGCGGGGGTGGCACAAAATCAATGCAAAAATCTAAAGCAGGAATTGGCTGCAGATCAGTTGGAGGAAATTAAAAACGGTGGATCTCGATTTCAATGAAGTCGTCCCGAGCTTCCCGCTGAGCGTTGGGGAGGCCGCGTTCCCCTGGAGCCAAACAGGAGTGCTGGTAATGAGGGAGGGTGAGAGCCGAATGAAAGGCCCTAATAAGTGATTATTCCCTTTGCCATTTTACCGATTTGCTTTGTTCAGATCAAAGGGCCTCTTTCAAGCGGTCCGTACCTACCGTGGGCTTCAGGGTGTCTCGCATGCCAGGAGGGCGGACCGGCTAGCCGTGCCAAGAAATCACCCACAACGGCATGAGCAAATAGACCCATCTCTCATTGGTGCGCTTTCTTTTGTCATTTATTCCTTCATGTATTTGCATATTAATTTCCTTCGAATCTGTTTTCCCTCTGAATTATACCACAAGTTCAGTCGCTTTAAATTCCTTCTGTCCTGTTCACCAAAAAAAGCTGTTTTTAAGTTTGGAATAACACGTTCTTGGCGCAGGAATTTATCCACCAGCAGGTGTGACGAAGCTGAGAAAGAAATGACCCCAATCAATTCTCAAAGACTCTCATAATTGGGCAGATAAATATTAGCATGATGAAGCAGTACCTTTTTAAATTTTTTAATATTGCCAAACCTGATGTAATGGAACGCAATGCTCAGAGGATACATCAGGGGGAAAAAAATCCAGAAAAAGATTTTCATTTGGCGTGATAGCAATAAAGTACTACTGTTTGTTATCCAAAGAACGTTTTAATTCATTCATTAATTTACTGGGCTGCTTAATCCTACAAGGGTCACGGGGAAGCTGAAGCCTATTTCTGCCGACACTGGGTGAAGATTGAGTACACCTTGAACAGCTCACCAGACCATCGCAGGGCCATCATACACACACTGACAGCACTCACACCTAGGGCCGGATTAAAACCCAGGACCTCCTTGCTGCAAAGTGGACGTGCTAACCAATTTTGTCCCTGATCTGCCCATAAATTGATTACTTGAAATACTACTAATGTTACTATGGTGACCATTTTTCTCCACATATATTTATTCTTTCATATACATCTAGATCTGGAACATATCCCAAGAAAAAACTGACATAATGTAGTGACACTCCCCGTTCACCACAAGCCATCGTGCACACATTTTCACCTAGGGGCAATTAATTGCAACCAAATCAGCTGCACACTTTTTTTTTGGAAGTGGTAGGAAATTATTTAGGATTTATTAGTTATAGATCTGAAAAGTCTGGTAGGCTTTGACACAAAATGTACTGAATAATGTACTAAGAGCCCTTTATTATTGTGAAAAAAGCCCAGACAGAGTGGTCATGACCCCGCTGTGAAACAGAGAGGGCTTAAATCCCTCCGAAAAGATCTATTCTATGATAATAACCTTTAAATGTACATTATCCTGCTTATTACATGGCTACTAACTTACTAAATAAATCAATAATTTGACCCAAAATATTGATTTATATTGAATTCTATTAGTTCTGCTAACGGCGTTGTCCCAGGCAACAGTGAACACCTACAAGATAAATGCAACAATTGTCCAATCAGGATTGAGCATTTAAATGAGCCATGTAATAACACATAATAATAATTATAATTATTTAAATATTTATTCATCCATATCCATATCTCATATCCATCAGGGTCGCGGGTGAGCTGGAGTCTTTGGGTGAGAGGTGGGGTATACACCCTGAACAGGTTGCCAGTGTACCCCAGGGCTAAGTATTTTAATATGTGAAAAATAAACAACAATTATTCGCCAAAGGCAAGGTGTATATTGCTGAATATTCCCTGAGACTATTCTGTGATAATCGGAATCAAGCCTGAGGCGAATCCTTGTTTTAGTATATTCTACACTGGAATATAAAAGAAGCAAGCTAAAATGAGTGAACAAAATTAATTGCATGGTTTAGGTTTACAGTTTTAAAGACTAACAAAGGTCATGCACTTTCCATTACAACATCTTTTAAAACTCATTCATACTTTGAAGATATGCTTTGAAGGTTGCCTTGATAACCACTGGGGCCATGTTGATAGATTTTTTTGTTCGTATCTTTTGGGACGGCATTTTGACTTTCTTGGATTTCGGAATCAATGAGTTTTGGTCCACCATTTTAATTCAAGCATTATCCTGTGTTTTGTGAGGTGGATAATGTCCATTATTTTTCTTTGAGGAGATTATTTCATTTCTGATTGGTGGAAGACCATCAAATAATTCTTGGTATTGCATCATTGCCATGGGATTACCGAATTATTGCATTGTTGCTACTAAAGAGATTGAATGATTATTGCATGACTGGTATGCGCAACATAGTAACGTGACTGTCTACTTAAAAAATATTAGGAAAAAGCAATAAAACAATTATAGAATCCGACTCTTGTATGATATGGATAATTATTCACTCTTGGAGGGTTTTATCCACCTCGGGTAAACAACCCATAATACTTTGCATCATTCAATAATTGCTTTTTATTCTAAGATTGCAAACCAATCATCATTCCTCTGTACCCATACATTCATCCTAATTAGGGTTGCGGGGAGGCTGGCCCACATCTCAGCCGACTCTGGGCGAGGGTGGGGTACACCCTGGACAGCCCGGCAGGGCTTCGCAGGGGCACCACACATACAAATATTCACCCTCACACTGATACCTATGAGCGATTTGTGCTCAGCCAATGTTTTTGGACTGTGGGAGTAAACCAGAGTACCTGGAAGAAACCCACACCAGCACAGGGAGGACATCAGCACAACGCTTCAGATCATCAGACCATCAGGGTGGTCAGATCAGCACAATGCATCACCAGGAATGAGCTGCCAGCCATCCAGGACCTCTACACTCAGATCCCCTCTGATCTCACCCACCCTAGTCACACCCTCTTCACACTCCTGCTATCAGGCAGACGGTACAGGACTTGCACCGGCAGACTTAGGGACAGTTTCTACCCACAAGCCATCAGGATACTGAACTGCTGATATACTGGACAAATTGCACACAATATTTTGCACACACAACTACCTCTGCACTACATTTACAGCATTTGGCAGACGCTCTTATCCAGAGGGACTTTTAGGGACAATTATCATTTTTATACGACGGAGCAATTGAGGTTTAAGGGACTTGCTCAAGGACCCAACAGTGGTGACAGTGGGGATTAAAACGCTGACCTTCAGACCTTCAGATCAGTAACTCATCCCCTTAACTACTAAGTCACCACTGCCAAAACCCACGCCACGACAACCACTTTGGTATTACTGTATTAATTCTTCTGTATATACTTTAAACTTCTTTTAGTTTATATTTTATTTATTCATTTTTTATTTTCTTTTAGTTTTTATTATGTTTCTTTATGTACAATATTTGTTTCTTATGTGCAATATTGAGGGGGCTTTAAGTCCAAAGATTTAATTGGGGTAGTGATTGTTACCTGTATATGACAAGTAAACTTGAAACGTGCAAACATGCAAATACTTACTCACTCACTCACTCACTCATTTGATGAGCCGCTGAACTCAATTATGGTCGCAGGGTGACTGAAGCCTATCTCAGCCGACACTTGGTGAAGGTGGGGTACACCCAGAACCCTGAACACTCTGCACTTTCTTGTTGTAAGGCGGGTTGAATTGAATGTTCTTTGTTCGCGGAGTGCACTCGAGAGATTACTTGCAAAAATTACATAAAGAATAGACATATTACTGAGATTTTAGATTTCGCTCACTCTCAGTCTCTGCTTTTGTATGTTCCCATAAAGTTGCCTTAAAAATTCTGCTATAGATCATAAAACTTCATTTCTCTCTGACGGCGAACTTCTGAACTGTAGTTTAAGGTCACCAGCAGCCCTAAACGGCTTAGCACCTCTATTTTTTTCACGCATTCCTCTATTTGTTGTTAAGTCGTACTCTTTGGCCTCTTTCAGAAGCCATCGAGTGCCTCTCCAATGACTGCTCGTCCTTTTTATGGAACTCGGTAACGAGGCCCAGCTGTGGGCTAAAATTGGGCGTAGCACTATCCCAGGGTCACTGTTGAGGTCAAAGGGTGCTGCTTTGTGTCCATGGCAGCTTGGGGAAATATTACAAGCACCTTGAGCCAGAATACTGCACTCTTCCGAAAAGTGTACCGATGTTGATAGAAATATGACCTGAATGTATCAAATAAAAATGGGTGAAATATATAAATGATGCAGAAAACCAACATCCAATCAAGTAGAACTCATGCTGCATACATTTGTGTGTGTTTGGGGCGTGGTTTTGGTGGCTACAATGCTAGAAAGGGCTGCATTGCCTAGTATTTGTGTTGTAAAAAGACTAGCTGCAGCTAATGTCTTTGCATTTCAGTGAGCTATTCAGAGAGAGTGAGAAAAACAAATGGTGATGACCCAATCCCCATGATCAAACTTGCCCCTGTGACTCTCCATCCTACCGCCACTTCTTTAATCTTAATAGAATCAGCCTTTCCCAGCGCTGTTGACACAGAGAGATTGCACAGCCCTGGGAGGCCAGACAGGCCAGAGGGGCCATGGTTTAAAAAAAAAAAAAAGTATTTCTCCAATTGCTCATTATGGGGTTCCCTACTTTCATGAGCTGTGCATCCCTCACCATCAGGAGGAGATAATGTCCCCACCCTGCACATTTGATCTCTCACTGTGGTCTAATCTAAAGTGGCCCAATGGACTACTGATTTTTCAGAGAGCTTTTTCAGAGAGCTCTGTGTACAGTTCTTTGCCACACATGCAGAGATAGACAGAACTAAAAGGTCTCTCCTTCATTCATACCCCATTAAGCTGTCTCGTTATCTCACCAAATGTTTTAAAAACTGCACTGCTACAGCTAAAAATGTCACAGAGATGAGTGCGGACATGCTTACATGAGCCTGTGTTTAAAAATATCCCAAGTAGTAGACAGGCAAAGTAAAATATATTTTATTTGTGTTTACTGGTGTTAGTTTGGACAGTAAGTGTGGATTTACAGTCAGATTTTTGTTTCGTTCATGTCAAGAATTGTTTTTAGTTGAGGTGTATTTTATAAAAAAAATATTTTTTAGATATCTATCTATCTATCTATCTATCTATCTATCTATCTATCTATCTATCTATCTGGCAACCACATTAGAATTTAGAACCTATTAAAATTATTATTATAGCAGTGCTGCTGCATGGGTGAAGCAGAGCAACAAACTTAAACAAAACTCCCAATAAAACATCAATTAGATTTTGCTTGGCTTGTTTGTCCATCCATCCAGTTTCTGTATGTATTGCGATGCTGATTGGCTGCTTGCTCTTTTGTAGGAACTAGTTTTTTTTTTTTAATAATAATTGAATTGCTTTTGTAATAGGAACAACATCAAAATGGCAACAACATAAAATTATTTGATAGCGGAACTCCTGAGTGGATTACCATAGTCGTAGAATATGTGTGTAGAATATTTGCAGGACGATGGCCAGCAATAATAATAATAAAAAAAAAAACACATTCATTATTACTAATAAAACTGAGCCAAAAAAGGGGGGGAGGGGCTTATACACCACCACTCAGATACGCACAGGATAAAAATCTCACAATCTAACTCAGGTAGGCAGACAAAGTTAAATGTTCGTGGAACAAATGCCAAAATCAGAAGCTTCACAGAACATGAACTCGTTAAACGGATACTTAAACTAACAAGAGAGGTGATACAAATGAAAGTAAATCAGAAGGTAAAAGGAAAAACAAACCTAGGCTTAATGGAGACATCTATCAGGACTTCTGCTGTTAGGCAATGCCTAAATCTATATTTTAGAGTATTTTGGGCATTACTTCTACTGATGTTTCCAGAGAACATGGCTTAAACTTTTATAAAATCTACAGAATAATTGATCAATTATGAATGGAAAAGAAACACAGTTAAAACAAATCTAATGTGAAAGCTTTGCCAGTACAGAGCGCCTAAATCTGTAATCGAGTGAGGAAATATACTGCCCTGTTTATACTCAGTAAAAGTATATAAACATGTCTTTTGTGTAAATGTGATGATAATTAGCTAATTAGCATCATATGCATCATAAGTACTTTTTAAGTACGTAATTCTAAACATTATGTTTCAGAACTAGTGCATTAGTATGAACCATACACCGTCAGACCTGCTGTTATAGAAAAATAACCAACACCTTCCAGCCAATCAGAATCAAGCAATCAATAGCTGGAAACTTAAAGTAAACACTGAATGAAATTAAGATTTCATTTAAAAGTAAGGGATTTAGGTGACATTGATTTGTTAATAAAAGCTGTAAAAGCTATTCAGAATGTATTGTAGTGATCCTTGTAGAAAAAGACTGTAAGTAAGCAAGTAAATAAATAAATATATATATATATATACATACATGCAACCATCCAACACTCCTTATGCCATTAATAGTCTTGCTAATCCAGATAATATTGCACCCCCCAGCATTCATTTCTAGTCCTCACTAAAATAAGATAGCAGGGAAATCTTTATTGATGCATCGTTAGCATTCACTCATGATCACTATCAGTAAATAAATAACAGAAGGACTTTTTAACACTCAGGTGCCAGGGTTAGACATTAATCTAGCTAAAAGCGGCAGGGCTCAGACCTGCGCTCCGATTAGCGTCTCTAAAACATGGAATGAGGCTAGAATGCTAATGTGTGCCACCGGGATGCCATCCCCAGCCTGAGTGCGCCCTGCTAACAATGCTAAAACATGGCACGGGTATATCAGCGGGCTCCAATCCACCACAGCGCCGGATGAAAGGGGGGCAGATGCTGGGCTAGCACAGCACGGGCAGCGTTTTGATCCTTGTCTCTGTGTTCAGGACATGAGCAGCCACGGCAGATTCTGCCCTCTGGCAAAAGCCCATTCATTATGCATGTACATTATTCATAATTATTGATGATTCTTTTCCACATTGGTGATCATTCATACATTAATTATTGCAAACACTAATGTGTAAGCATTAAAGATAGTGTTATTAATGTTGAACCATTTGAAGAGCGCCTGGAGGTCCCACAGGCCTGACAGAATGAGAACCAGGACCAAAAATGTTGGCATGCTCTCTCTCTCTCTCTCTCTCACACACACACACACACTCTCTCTCTCTCTCTCTCACACACACACACACACACACACACACAAACACTCTCTCTCTCTCTCTCTCTCACACACTCTCTCTCTGTCTTTCCCACTCTATCCAATCCTCTCTCGGCCTTTGATTGATCATATCCATGCGTTTCCCTTGGGAGGTCAATACATCAATGCGGATGTAAATAATTGATATTGCATGTGTACATATTCTTAATTATCGTTAAATATTAATAGACCTTTATGCTAGAGGTCGACTTTATTTATCTCCATAATTAGCAGCTGCTATAGCATTACCAAGAAGCACGTTTTTTTTTTTTTTTCTTATTTTCTTTTTTTCCCCCCTGCTGCATTTGCTTTACTCTGGTTGCTCTCCAATGATTTCGATAGCATTTTTAGTTTTGGATGTCAAAAAGAATTCAGAAATCAGGAAACGAAGACACCCAAGCAATACAGCGTAGCATCTTTTTTTGGAAAGCTTGACACTATGTGTATTCGTATTGCATATTTATGCATGTTAATAACCCCTTCCCCCCCCCCCCCCCCCCCACCTCCATCCTCCTTAATTTTACAGTTCCTGGATGATTTATTTTGAGTTTCTGGCATAGCAACACTCCTGTCGACAGCACTCATATTCTTAGCATAAAGCATGTGTGTGTGTGTGTGTGTGTGTGTGTGTGTGTGTGTGTGTGTGTGTGTCAGTTCCAGAGTGCTAATGGCTGCCGCTAAGGCATGCATGTGCCACACTTGACATAAGACGACATTCCAGCCGGATGCCTACGTGATGCGCTTATCTGCCATCAGGATTTCTGAGAGTGTGCCGTATTATCCAGGACACCCAATAACTGACCTTTGAGGTAGCTATTTAGTGAAACAACATTATCATTCCATTATCATGCCCTTTCTGCTGATGGGGAAACATATACACACACCAGACAGCCACTCTCTGTCTCACACACACACACACACACACACACACACACACACACTCACAAACACACACACATTTGGATGCTGAAACCCTAGACTTCAACTAGTTCGGGAAGCTAAGATGGTTTCAACAGTCCCACCAGCAAGGATTATGGGATATGAGAGTGGGCAAGTGTGTGCGATCCGGTTACCCGTTTTCACGTCGCATTACGAAAAGAGCACCTTTCGCCTCTGCTAATCGTCAGCGCTAACGCTAATGCTATTGTTATTGACTGACTGCTAGAAACACCAATTTGTAAAAAAATAAATAAAAAAATAATACAAATTACAGGCAGGACTTGTTCCCTAACGCTGTCCCGAGCACTGAGTGAAATCACCAGCCAGGTGAAAGAAGTACATTTCCTGGAGTAAATTTAAGAACTTTTTGTGACTTTCGCACCACTTGCCTGACCAGTGTGTTTTCAAGTGTGTGTGTGTATATGTGTGTGCACACGTGTGTATGTGTGTGTCACTGTGTTTGTGTCGGCGTGTGGGTGAAAGCAGGCAGTAATGAGTCCTGGAGACAGACAGTTTCCAGAACCCCAGAATAGGAGTGGTATGTGCGCAAGTGCATTCCTCACACACACACACACACACACACACACACACACACACACACACACACAAGCAGGCCATTCTCAGATAATGAGGAGCCACCATATTGATTCAGTCTTAGATTAGGTTTCCTGGATCTCATTTACCTTTCCTGTCATCGTTTTCAGCAAGTCTGCCTGCCCGAGCAACATCTCTACTTCCACACACATGACCTGATTTGTTCCTCGTTAATGGCGGGCAAATAATCTGGAGTGGTTTCGACGTGAGCAGGCATTACCCCCTCCTGTATTTTTTTCCCCTTCTGTTTTATTCTAGTGTTCAGCTTTCTAATACGAATACCACTCCGTATACACATTTAGTCTTTTTTCCTGCTCTACATTGTGGGTAATTATGTCTGTGTGTGAGTGTGTGTGTGTGTGTGAGAGAGAGAGAGAGAGAGAGAGAGAGTGTAAAGAGAGAAAGGGGTAAAAAGAGCAAGACAGATTGAGTTGCTGCTGACTAACCATTGTGGCGTCCCAATAAATGCTCATGGTTATAGACCCGGCCCTGTCTAAGGTTGCACTCTTAATAAAGACCTAGGCTCCTGTTTTGCTTTTGGTTTCAGTGCCATCTTGGCATTCGGGTGCACGCTCTTTAGTGTAACTCGGCACTGTCCTCTCCGCATTCTCCACACGCCGCTGGATATACGAGTGTGCGTGCAGATCCACCGATAGCTCCCGTTTTCTTCAGCGATTAGATTTCAAGCAGCCGGACCATTCTGTGAACAGCTGTTTGCGAACACGCACAGAAGCTGTTTACAATAACAGGGTAGGTTTTAATCATTTGATGGTGTTGCTGATCGCAAATTAGAACCGATATTAATAGCACATTGGATCTTTTTCATGAATTATGCCTGGGTTTAGACTTTGACTTGTGGGGTCCGTGTTTGTGTTCCCCAGTACCTATACTCCCGAGTCCTATGCTCCCCAGGAACCCTAACCCTAACCCTAACCCTAACCTTAATATTCAATAAATTGCTACTTTGATGAGTGTGTTTGATTTTGTTTCATCATACTTCTTTTACAATATGGACACAATCGTTGTAGCTTACTTCTATAAAGTACACAATACAATGGAAGATCCATTCATTTAATAAGGAGCAGGGAACATAGTTACTAGAGAACGTCGGGTTTGGGAACATCGGGTCTGGGAACATCGGGTCTGGGGAACATCGGGTCTGGGGAACATCGGGACTGATCCCGACTTGTGTGTATAACTTTATAAATAGGTTTAAAAAAATATTCCTACCCATAAGCCACATACATCTCTGTAGGCCTGCTCTCTATTTTTTTTTCATTGTTGTTTTTCATTAAACATGGAGAAATTATGCACAAAGGAAAGCCTTGTATAATTAAACTAATTAAAACTACATCATTAATAAAATATCAGCCAAAGCAGCTGTTGACTGAGTTTTTGGGCCTCAGGAAGAGCGAGAGTGTGCTTTAATATGTGATGTTAAAAAGAAATCCCTGTGCTCTTTTTCTCTTTTACTGTCACTCTGTGACACACGCACACACACACACACACACACACACACACACACACACACACACACACACACGCACACACACCAACTCCTCTAGGGATAGCCCAGTGAGCTCCCTAAAGAACACAACCGCAAACACACCCACACCCACACACAGACGCGCACACACACACACACACACACACACACACACACACATACACACACGCACACACACACACAGTATGAAGAGTACTAAAAGAAAAAAAAAATAAGGAGTAATCAAAACTGTTGTTTTTTTTTTCACTCACAACTAAATTGAAGGTTTTTTTCTTTTAACCCTTTCATCCAGGGTTTTCTATTCATTCATTCATTTATTTATTCAGGACAGAGTACATCCTTGACAGCATGCCAGGCCATCATAGGGCAGAAACACGCTGACGGCTATGCAGTCTACTCTTTACGAAACAGCAATTTCTCTTTTATGAGAGACATGGCCAGCCTTTGATAACCCAGTTAGCTGTGCTGGAGGACAGCAGTGACAATTTGGTGATATTGGGACTTGAACCCCTGACCTTCGGATCAGTAAGCCAGCCACCAAGCCACCTACCACCAAGCCACCTACCACCAAGCCACCTCTGCCCCTTTTCTATTCTTTCAAATTTTGGAAGCTTGAGATGAGACGCAGCATCTCAGATTTCAATAAATATTAATACAAACATAAAAACACCCAATCAATCAATCAATCAATCAATTAATCAATCAATCAATCAACAAACAAATAAATAAATAAATGAACAAGCAAACAATATTACTGTGTTCAATCGCCATGTCAGAACTAGTGAACCAGCAAATACTGAGAAAATTAATTAAATTAACTATTTAATCCTACTGTCTCTACCGACTCTGGGTGAAGGCGGGGTATACTGTGAACAGCTCACACTCACACCTAGGGGCAAACTGGAACAGGCCATTTTTCTAATGCTCAGGCCTTTGGAATGTGGGAGGAAACTGGAGTATTAATTAATTTATTCATTTTTTAAGCCGCTTAATCCGAATTAGGGTCATGGGGAGGCTGGCACCCATCTCAGACGAGTCTGGGCGAAGGTGGGGTAAACCCTGAACAGCTCACCAGAACATTGCAGGGCCACTACTCACACAACCATTCACACTCACACCTAGGGGTAATTTGAAACTGTACATGCTTTTTTTTTTTTGGACTGTAGGAGGAAACCGGTGTACCCAGAAGAAACCCATGCATGCACGCCGAGAACATACAAACTCCACACAGAAAAGCCCAAGCCCGGGAATCGAACCCAGGACCTTCCTGCCATGAGGCGAACCTACCTACCACTGCTCTGGACATGGCGAGGGGAATTCTGTGTGGAGTTTGTATGTGTTTCTCTGTGCTTGCATGAGTTTCCTCTGGGTACTTCAGTTTCCTCCCACAGTCCAAAGACATGCACATTAGGCTAATCGGCTGTTTACAAATGTGAATGGTTTAGTGTTGGCACTGTGATGGTCTGGTGAGCTGTTCAGGGTGTACCCCTTCCAGATGCGATAGGAGCCAGCTTCCTCGTGACCGTAGTAGGATTAAGTAGTTCTGCAAATGATTGATTGGGTGAGTGAGACCTCATTGATGTTATTTAGGCTACTTTCTGTAGTCAACTATGACACCGCCTGTTTAAATTGCAGTGTCAGTAAAATGATTTATAAAACCCTACTTTACATTTCTTCACATTTTAAAGACCATTGAAAGATTTATTTCATACATTTTAATGCTAATTAAGACCTTATTTGTAGATTAATGGATTAAAAGCATTTTAAGACTTTTTAACGATCCGCATGAACCCTGCAATGCTTTAGTTCAGTTATATTTGTGGATATAAATATATATATATATATATATTTATTTTCTAAGCCGTTTAACCCTAATGAGGGTCTCAAGGAGGCTAGTGCCCATCTCAACTGACTATGGGCGAGGGCAGGGTACCCCATGAACAGCTCGCCAGGCCATCACAAGGACAATACACACACAATCATGAACACTCACTCTCACACCTAGAGGTGATTTGGACCAGCTTAGCCTACTGTACGTGTTTTGGACTGTTAGAGGAAACCGAAGTACCAGGAGGAAACCCATGCAAGCAAGGAGAGAACATGTAAACTGCACACAGAAACGCCCGAGTCTGGGAATCGAACCCAGGCCTTTTTGCTATGAGGCGGACATGCTAACCACTGCGTTACCATACCATATATATATATACACACACACATACACACACACACACACACACACACACACACACACACACACACACACACACTCAAGCACCTCAGCAGAACCTCGTATGCTCTACTATTGAGTCACTAATCACCATGGATGCATAGACACCCATAGGAGTCGCATTTACCTGCAAGAAAATAAAAAAACAAAAAGAAAATCATTTCCTCTTAAGTTCCTTTAGATTTTTCATCAAGCTTCCAGTTGCTTCCTGTTTAAGTTGCATGACCCTCCAGTCTTCATTTTTCTGATCAATCTTCCTGGGTCTGTCGGTGATGTGTCACCAGGCCGTGTGTTTAAAGACAGCCAATGGCTATTTCAGATCCCTAAAACAAACAGGCAGTCTGTTAAACTCACTGATAAAGACACACACACTCTATGAGGGAAGACCTTAATGAATAATGGGTCTGTGTTGAACCAATTGTGTGGTCAGTGGGCCACTGCTGTGTGTAAAGGGGGAGCTTGTTTGCTGTGTGTGTATGTGTGTGTGTGTGTGTGTGTGTGTGTGTGTGTGTGTGTGTGTGTGTGTGTGTGTGTGTGTGTGTG
>JAOUQZ010000035.1:4175815-4188410 GCA_028564935.1 Neosilurus hyrtlii
GCACAGGGAGAACATGCAAACTCCACACAGAAACGCCCGAGCTGGGAATCGAACCCAGGACCTTCTTACTGTGAGGCAGACGTGCTAACCACTACGCCACCGTGCCGCCAAATGTTTAAATGTTTAAATGTTTAAACTCGCCCAATATATTTCACCCTTCCCCGATGTTTTCAAAAAATTTTCAGTGTACTCACATGTTTCCCAATGTGTACCAATGTTCTCAGATTTCCTCTGATGTAAAATTGGAATATGATCGAGACAAATTGGCATCATCATCATCATCGGTATCGTGTGAACTCACCTTAAGTCCTGATTTCTTCTTCCTCCTCATTTTTTTTTTTAGGTAATATTAAATAGTCGCACAGATGTAGTTATTTTATATTGGTACTAAATCTCATCATGTTTGGTTTGAAAATATTTACAATCAATTAAACTACACTGGTATGGCGTTTGCTTGATCTCCCAGTGCTTGTGTGGGTTTCCACCAGGTATTATGGTTTTCTCCCACAGTCCAGACATGTACGTTAGGCTAATTGGATTTTCCCCTACATGTGAGTGTGAATGGTTGTGTGTGTGTGTTGGCCCTGTGATGGTCTGGAAAGCTGTTCAGGGTGTTCCTTGCCTTCGGCCAGACTTGGCTGATACAGGCTCCAGGCTCCCTGTGACCTTGAGGATCAAGCGGATTGTGCGAATGATAATGATGGTAGTGGTGGTGGAGATGATGATGATAGTGGAGATGATGATGATGATGATGATGGTGGTGGTGGTAGTGGTGTTGGAGATGATAATGATGGTGGCCGTGATGGTGGTGGTGGAGATGGTGGTGGTGGTGGTGGTGGTGGTGGAGATGATGATGCTGGTTGTGGTGGTGTTGGAGTTGATGATGATGGTGATGGTGGAGATAATGATGATGATGATGATGATGATGGTGGTGGTGGTGGTGGAGATGATGGTGATGATGGTGGTGGTGGGGTTGGAGATGATAATGATGGTGGTTGTGATGGTGGTGGTGATGAAGATGATGATGCTGGTGGTGGTGTTGGAGATGATAATGATGATGATAGTGGTAGTGGTGGAGATAATGATGATGATGATGATGATGATGATGATGGTGGTCGTGGTGGAGATGATGATGATGTTAGTGGAGATGGTGGAGATGATAATGATGATGATGGTGGTGGAGATGATGATGATGATGATGATGATGATGATGATGGTGGTGGTCGTGGTGGAGATGATGATGATGTTAGTGGTGGTGGTGGAGATGATAATGATGGTGGTCGTGATGGTGGTGGAGATGATGATGACAATGACAACAGAGCTCTCAATTACAATTCTTCAAAATCTCACCCAGTTGTTCAGGCAGCTTGTAATCTGATTCATGCTTGAAAGCTGTAGTTATAATTACATCATTTTCATCCTCATCAAACATTCAGTGAGCCCTGATGGGTGGGGTGGAGCCATCCTGGAAGAGACCACTCCCATCTTGATAGGAAAAATGATCAAAGTTATCAATCAGAAGAACTTATTGTAGCAGAACATATTGACCTGAAATGACTTGACGATGCAGTCGATGGCTCTCTGTATGAAATCATGCCAGTAATCTATTTAAGCAGTGAAATGCAATAGCAATGAATTTTATAAGGCAAGGATCTATAGTATATAAGAGACCCTTTTAAATTTCTCTTGTTCATGTCAGGCAGACAAGGTGAGTCTGATATTTTTAGTCAATTTGCTCTGGTCCACTTCAGTGGCACCTCTGGCTGGGCAGCCACCTTAATAGCTAGCTTTAGTCCTGTAATTCCGCTTTCAACGCCCAGGATAATTCAGTTGTAGCAGCCATCTCTACAGCCATTACATTACATCACATTACATTTATTCATTTGGCCGACGTTTTTATCGAAAGTACAATCCAAGCATGTGGTTATGATAAGAGCTGACTCTGTTGCAAGTACTAAGACTATGCATCCATGACAAGAATAATGAAGCTATAGAACATTAGGATTAGATCTAATAGATGTTCACAGAGGAGGAGTGGCTTGAGGAGATGAATTACCATACAGTATGTATTCCAATATCGCAAATTTAAGCCAATGCAGGTTGATTCGTGGATGTGAAGTGGATGAATTGTGTTATACTATAAAACGAGCGTAAATTTAGGGGTGTTCACTCATCCCACTCATTTACCAAACCACTAAATTTTATCAGGGTCACGAGGAGGCTGGTGCCTATCTCAGCCGACTCTGGGTGAAGGCAGGGTATGCCCTGAATAGCTCACCAGACTATCGCATGGTAACATACACAATCATTCACACTCACACCTAGGGGCAATTCAGAAAAGCCAATTAGCCTAATGTGCATGTCTTTGGACTGTGGGAGGAATCAGGTGTACCCGGAGAAAACCTGCGCAGGCAAACTTCACATATAAATGACTGAGCCCGGGTCTCGAACCCAGAACATTCATGATGTGAGGCAGACCACTATGCCACTGTTTGCACTGTTTATAATTTGGGGCTATATTTACTGTTTTTTAAAAACGTATAGTTTTAGAATTACTGTACATTAATTGATGGTCCCTCCAGAAACCAGGCGTACTAGCCTTTACTCTCCATGTGCTTCACTGAGCCTTGGGCACCTATAACACTCTCGCCAGTTTACTGGTTGCCAACTTTGGTAGGCCTTATGGGTTTCACCACCTAATCGATGAGTACCTCTACCACTAGTCAGAGCTATAGGCAACAGTCAACTAGTCATACAGAGAATAGCAGCATGTGGACAAAAATGGCCATGATGCAGTAAAAGTGCCTGGCTAAACAAACCCAACATTCATATATATGGAGGTACCGCACTGATCAGGACACAAACCCTACCGTGATGTGATGGCAGTGCTTGGCAGAAATGAAATACTTACCTTACATACCTTTGCTATGCTCAGTGATCAGAAGATGAAACACCTGCTGCCAACATCTAGCACTAGCAGTAACGCTAGCAACAAAAAGGAACGTACTGCACAGAGGCAGACTAGCATTATTCAGATTATTCGGTATAAGCACTCTTTGTGTCTTTTTTTTACATAACTACTCGACTGCTATTTTGAAAGACTAGGCAACTAGTAAAACTTGGTCAAAACCCCCCACGAGATCATCAGGGGCCACTATGACAAGATAATCAATGTTATTCACTTCACATGTCAGTAATCATAATATTTTTAATGTTATGGCTGATACTGTAAATCTTCTCTTGTGGAAAAGTGCTACAATTCCGTGGATTAAAACAAGCTGTATTTCTAAACCAGTGACAGTCCAGTCGGAAGCTTATGGCTGTATTCCATCTTAAAATCGAAATGCTCTGAATCTCTTTAAAAATGCTTTCGCAATTAACTTCTCATTCTGTCTGACTGACAATGAGGTCAGACATAGACATTTTATGTTCAGAAAAATAACAACACAGGCGCCCAAGTCTTCAATTAAATAGCTTCCATGGAGATTTCTGGGAAACCATGATTATAACACGATTAAAGTAAACACAGAGTGTTGGTGAGGATGTTTAGCTGACCCTTTAAATCCTTCCAGTGTTTACAGCGACGTAATGGTTGTAAAACGATGTGGGCTACGTCTTTTGTTTTCTGACTCAATGCGAGTCGTGGTGTGTGTGTGTGTGTGTGTGTGTGTGTGTTCTAAAATGTCTGCCATAAAGTCAATTCTTAAATTTTGTCACGGGATCTAATACACTTTATCTTTGAACAACAATTTAAGTAATTGGTAATAGAATCATAATAATAGAAACATGATAACAGTGGAGCCGTTGGTCCACTGTCCGCATGTGCCCACCACAGGAAATCCATAAGGACTGCCACTTCACTGAGCTGATGCTGATTGGCTTTTATGTATTACTGACTCTCTAGGCAGGAATGAAAAAATAAATACAAATAAAAATAAAAAAAAAAAATGAAAAAAATAGTATTAATAATGAAACTCAAAAAGACACAGTCCACCTTATATAGGCAGACAGTCTTGTAAGTTTGTGGAGCAAATGCCAAAATCAGAATCTTGCCAGAATTGAATTAATTTGAATTAATTAAGCAGATAATTAATTAAGCAGATACCTAAACTGATAACACAGGTGATACAAAAAAAAGAAGAAATAATAAATTCAGTAAAAAGCAAACCCAGACTCACATGCTCTGCTTTTCAGCAGTGCCTAAATCTACAGTACAGATTAATGTTCATGTATCCTGCAGTATATTTGCATGCACACTTATACTCTTATACTTTTACTCCAAACATGACAGTATTTAGAATTGTCAGGGTACGTATCACGTAAACAGCATCTTTCTTTTGAATATTTCAAATTTGGCGAATTTAGCATGCGCCAATTAAGATAAATACTGTAGTTATGGGGGATATGCTGATATTATTTGGGTCGTAGGGCATTCTTTGGATATGGACACAGCATACTCGGAATATGCAAATATGTTTACAATCGGATCTGTGAAATTGGGGAAAAGTCTGGAACATCTTGTGCTTATAAACATGATGAAGCTTTTATAAAGTTCCAAGACCCCTAGTTCAATCCTGAACTCAAGTTTCTATCCGTGTAAAATTTTACATGATCTCCTGAAACATTTGTGGCTTTCCTGTGAGTTGTCTGTGAGCTACCCCACCTACCCCGCACCCCCCCCCCCCCCCCCCCCCCCCCCAAAAAAAAAAAAATCAACAAACATATAAATAAATAAAAAACATGCAAGTAGGTTGACTGATTAAGATAAATTACCCCAGGGGTATTTTCTATGGGTACAATGAACTGGCAACATAGGGAAGCTCCTCAGCACCATAAGCACTGAAAATGGCTTGGACGGTTGCCCTGTGTCACGTCCGGTGTCTGCACCTGCCCACCACAGAAAACTCAATGTGGCTGCCATGTTGCTGAGTTGATGCTGATTGGCTTTTATATTTCGCTAACTTGCATGGCAATGGGAGGCAATAACAAGCAAACAAACAAACAAACAAACAAATAAAAGATGTATTATTATTATTATTATTATTATGATTATTATTATTATTAATATTATTATTATTATTATAATTATTATTATTATTATTATTAATAATAATAATAAAACCAAAACTGAAACCCAAAAAAATAGAGGCTCATACACCACTGTTCAGACTCAAACAGAATAAAAAAACACAATCTAACACAGGAAGGGAGAAAAACTGCAAATGCTGAAATCAGAAGCTTGCCAGAACATGAACTCGTTAAACGGATACTTAAACCAACATGACAGGTGACACAAGTGAGTACGGATAATACAAGTGTACATCAGAAAGGCGGTGAAAACCAAACTCAGAAATGGAAACATCTAGAGATCATCTATCTAGAGCTACGCTTTCAGGCAGTGCCTAAATCAATATATTATCTGAGGTGTCCTCCCACCTCTCTCCCAGTTTTCTTGTGATATCCTGCATTCCGGATTCCACCACAGCCCTGACCAGGATAAAGCGCTTAGTGAATATGAAACACCGCAATGCTTTTTTCCCCCTGCAGATATTATTATTGTCACAAAGCTTCACTAAGACGAAACTATTTCAACAAACACGCCCATGATTTACCTCAGTCTTGCTCTCTCTATTCACTTCTCTTGCAGGAGAAATAACTTAATTAGCTCATAGGCCAAAAGTAAATAGAGTAGAAGCAAAGTCAATAGACTGTCTGTGCAGCGGAAACATGTTTGTGTCAGATCTGGGGCCTGTTCTTCTTATGCGGATTACTGATCTTGGCTTTGTCCATTCATCAAAGCTCTTGTCAGACTTTTTTTTATAAAGACAAGAAGTCTGTTAGCCCCACCCTATTCAGGACCAGGCTCATTCAGAGTAAACAATGATAGAAGCGCAAAAGGTACAGGATGCAGTGTGTTCTTGAGTGTGATGGGACGCTTAAGGGCTTTGAGATGCAGTGTACCGTATGCTAAACTGAATTTTAGGATATCATTTGCAAAAGAAATTAGAAATAGATAGATAGATAGATAGAAAAATAAGTAAGTACATAAATAAATTAATAAATGCTAGTGGTTAACACGTCCGCCACATAGCAAGAAGGTCATGAGTTCGATTCTCAGGAGTTCAATTCTGTGTAGAGTTTGCATGTTCTCCACATGCCTGCATGGGTTTCCTCCGGGTACTCCGGTTTCCTTCCACATTCCAAATACATACACATTAGGCCAATTGGCTGTTCCAAATTGCCGCGAGGTGTGAGTGTGGATGGTTGTATGTGTGTTGGCCCTGCAATGGTTCAATGAGAGCTGTTCTGAGTGTATGCCTCCCTTGCCCAGGGTCGGCTGATATAGGCACCAGCCTTCCCGCGACCCTTATCAGGATTAAGCAGCTTAGACAATTAATGAATGAAAAAATACTAACCTAGTGGCCTTGCGATGGTCTAGGCAGAATGGTAGAGGGTGCACCTTGCCTTTACCCAGAGTCGACTGCGATGGTTTCCAGCCTCCCTGCAACCCTTAAGGATAAAACGATTCAGAAAATGTCAAGGCATCACAGATTACACAGGGTTAATACAGCTGCAATATGACCATGCAAGTTTCACATTCAGGACAAACACTACATGCAAAATATCACTAATATGAATTAATAATATTCTGTATTTTTCCATTATATACAGTAAAGTCATGTTGGCACAGTTAGTCGATGACTACAGGACATATTCACATACACTCCTTTCTCCTGAACAAATGTTAACCATCTCACTAAAACAACATGACTGTATATGCATGTATTTCCCTCCGAGGCAACGTAAATGCCTGCCAGATGATCAAGTTTACACAGGATGATTTGTAGGCCACAAGGTTTGTCAAAAGCCGTCATGATACCACATTAAAAAGAAGTTTCGGGGAATGTTTCAGTAAATATTAGTCCAAGGTAGTAATAAATTAAATACCAATCGGTATAATACACTATCAACATTCAAACGGATGAAAAATATCTTTTGCATATAACGTCTAATGGGTGGAACCTGGATTTGGGAGGTGAGAAAGAAATGTGTGCGTAATTACAAGTGGTTTGTTTTGTGTTGTTTCATCACCATACAGCCTGGCTTCCAGCGTACAATGCAACCTTGTTCAACACTAACTACACATGAAATCTAAACAACTTTATCCCATGTATAACATTTCTTCATCCTGCCAAACAAAAGGCTGTTTTAAAGGATACAATAAGCACATAATCTTCCATTTTTCTTTGTTAAATAAAGATATATAAATATGCTATATATAGTATTGCGTTCAGTTTGTTTGCCTTGACAAGTGAAGCCATTAATCTTCTCGAGCTGCTGCTCATGCCGTACTACACACTGGCTGCTCTCTTCCGTATATAAACATATGGATGACAATGATTGGTTTGTGCTGCTATGATTGATGGGGGTTAACGCCATCCCTCCCAACCCTCTGTCTAATTTTGCTTTTTTAGTACCCAGCAATGGATTACTGTAGCATAAGGGTAAAGCCGCTAACATTTGATGCAAGAATGGGTCTTGCGGTCCGGCTGGCTGGCTGCAGTATAATGTGTAGCAGCACCGATCCCTATATGCTCAAAGACCTTTCTTGGTCTAATCTGTATTTTAATCTATAAAAAAATAATTTGAGAAGTTTGTTTTCCATATCACGATATATACACATTATTATTATTATTATTAGTAGTAGTAGAATTGTTATTATTATTATAATTATTATTATTATTATTATAATTATTGTTGTTGTTATTATAATTATTATTATTATATTACCCAGAAATTTGCCGAACCCCTATTCCCTTATTCCTATTAGGGTCAGAGGAGGCTGGGGCCTACCTCAGTTGTCTCTGGGCAAAGGCAGGGTACACCCGGAATGGCTTGCTAATCCATTGCAGGGCAAACACACACAATTCCCCATTCATACACCTAGAGACAACTTGGAAAAGCCAGTTAGCATAATGCACATGTCTTCGGACTGTTGGAGGATACTGGAGTACCCGGAGGAAACCCATGCAAGCACGGATATCCCATGCAGATTCCATACATAAACAGCCTCACCGAGTCCGGGACTCAAACCCAAGACCTTCTTGCTGTGAGGCAAATGTGCTAACCATTATGCCACAGTACTGCCAAGACAGCAACAGAAATACTGACATTTTAATCAGGTTGTTGAGAGCAAATTACTCCATATACAGTGAGCACACACTTCTGTATGTTGCTACAACATTGGCAATACTGGAAGTAGGAGGGCTTCTTCGCTTCGCAGATCTCTGCGTACTGTCAATGATTTGTTTCTTTTATTATTTATATTGTATACACATATTGACCGGCCACTCTAATATTTTCATGTACTGCATTTATCCTTGAACACAGCACATAATCTCCTTGGCATTGTTGCTCCAGTTGGTCCGGTTGAGGCTCAGCAACATTAATGTGGCAATAAAATGAAGTCAGCGGATGAGCTGAATGTACTGAATGAGCAGGTTATCACATCAGTGGACTTTTTCTTCTCTGATGGCACAGATATAAAATGGCGACTCAAATAATGAGCGAGTGGTTCAGGGAGCACGAGGAATCATTTTCGGATATGGGATTAGAACAGTGACAGTGGTGCCATTTATTTCGTGAAAACAAAAAAAAAACTTTCAGGGCGGCACAGTGGTGTTCCTGTTAGCACGCCTGCCTCGCTGCAAGAGGGTCCTGGGTTTCTGTCCTGAAGTCCTGAAGTCGGCTTGGGCATTTCTGTGTGGAGTGTGAATGTTCTCCGTTACTCCGGTGTCCTCTCACAGTCCAAAGACATGAACATTACAATTATTGGCTGTTCCAATATGCCCCTAAGTGTGAGTACATTTTCTAAGTGATCTGATCAGTCTGTATCAGTGAAAAAAAAGAAAAGAAAAGAGAATGGTAAATCTTTTTATTTTTTTCTTCAGGAGCTTCTTATCTTAAGGAAATTCCAATGATGCGACTTCCTGTTGAACATGTGAGCTATGGGAAAATTCCAAATATTTTATCTGGCCTAATATGTTACAGACTTGAGCGAATAATGTGAAACTAAGGTGAATTTTTTATTAACTCCACTTAAGGTTGAGTAATGTGAAAGGATGCATCAAGTCTGAGATATTACACGGCATCATACATTAATGCAAAAATAATATGAGTTTTGAATTATTTTTCTGATTGTAATTTATGGTAAAGTCTGATTACGGTGGACTGGGACTGACAACACTGCAGCAGACCTTGGAAATGTTTTATTAATATTAAATAATAATAGTAATAATAATAATAATAATAATAATAATAATAATAATAATGCTTTTATATATATATATATATATATGTGGCACAGTAAACATTTGATTTCACTGTTGTTTCATTTTACACACATTATGGTAAGTATTACACAGACAGGTGACCAGTGTGTGTCTCCTTAGCTTAGTCTTAGCTTTAAAAGTAATAAAAATGAACGGGTCGTGTAGCTTGGTGAAAACCACGAGACTCGCAATAGACACCCCCCCCACACACACACCCCCCAACCCCTTTTCGTGTGCACAGTACATTCACCCAAGCATTTAATTCAACAAATCCACACTCATGATCCGTCAGGAATGGTGCTCGGGTTAGTTCAATTTGTAGTGAGCGATCCTCATGTGATCAAAGCCCGGGAACCTCTGCTCAACATGCGGCTTAAATTAGAGTAACACCAAAGTCTCGGGCGCGCTCACTCGCTGTTTGGAATGCCTTCGCAAAGAGAGAATTCATTCACACATATGGTTTCAATAAGAGCGGATGCCAGGCTTATGGCTTTAATGGGCTGACACTACTGACTCCATGAACATTCTCGTGCCGTCACCCGCAAACTGTGCACTGTTTTTTTTTTGTTTTTTTTTTTTCTTTTCACTCAATGCCTTTGTTAGGTGGTGTGGCCAAGAGGTCATGCAGCTAGGAAAAAACGCCTGGTGCCGTGGTGTACTGTTTAGCCGTGTGCATGTGTAACTTGTACACTGTGGTCTGCCAGAGTCACTGATACTCTTGAAATGACTCCACGATTAGAGCTAAGCTCATTTCATAGTTTCAACTCTGTTATGGTAGCCAGACACGTTGTTGTTTTTTTGAGAAGAATAGTTTGGGAGTGATGATGTGTGCAAAGGCTGCTTAAGTTCAAAATGTGTGTTTGTGTGTGTGTGTGTGTGTGTCTGTGAGTGTTTGTGTGTGTGTGTATACCTTGCTGTCCTCACATCTGTCAAGCATGTGCATTTCTGCAAATACGCAAACGCCATATTATGCCACTCACATCCAGACTCGAGCTCTAGAATCCCCGAAACACATGGCTGCAGTCTCCCGAAGCGGTCACTGACACTGTCCAGCTGAAAAGACTTACACCGAATACAGCTTTGGCCCTGAGCTGGAATGTTGGGATAAAATAAAAAGAAATCAAATGGGAAAGGGCTATCATCATCATATCTGTATCCCATCATAACGTTATTATCTGATAAACCATGTGTTACATGAGTGTGAGGAGACTCCTCTCCTCTCCTCCATTCTCTCCTCTCCTCTCCTCTCACACCACACAAATAAAGCTAATAGCACTCACACTCACACACCAAATCCCCAGATCCCACCATGCCTCTGATTTCACAGCTGGATTGACTTTAGGAGTCTCAGGAGAGTGGAAAATGTGACACTTTTTTTTTTTTTAATACACTGGGTTTGCACTTTTGTCACAACAGGCGTAAAAATCAGAAAAGTAGGAGCAGCAGGAGGGCAAAGCCGGGAGCTGCTGCACTCTCCCATCACTATTTCTGATACACTGCAATTAGCTCAGTCCCTGTAGAGATGACTGCTGAGAGACGAGCTATGTGCCTGCATGTGTGTGTGTGTGTGTGTGTGTGTGTGTAAAAGTGAAGAAAGAGAGAGATTTAACAATGTCTACTCAATATATTTTTATACACTGACCGAAAAAAAAGGGAGAATGTACAGGTAGATTTAATGGTTTACAAGGTGCAGTACTCGTCCTTGAGGTCCAATAATGTAGCTGTTTAGAAAAGAGAAATCTGGACTTATTCACGACTTATAGTGGAGCTCCGAGAAGCGTCACGTGAGCGGAGCACCATTGACAATGAAAAAAGTGTCCAGCCATCGAGTTGCTTCTGGGACATTGAAAAAAACCTCAAGCATACGTCTGTCCGTCCCTCTGGTGTACGTGTACACATGGGAACCCTGTACTAGGGTCACGTGATGTTATTCTTGTGTTATTGAAATGCTCTATATCTACAGTGTCTAAATGTTGTACTTCACATGTCGAGACTGAGATTGCGTGCTTGATTCCCTCATTTTTATTGCCTTTTATAATGAAGTTATTAAAATGGATTAATCTTGATATACGTAGGTTACATATATGGGATTCGAGAGTTCCCATGAAAACTTGTCAAGTAAGAGAAATCCTTGTGCCTAAATCTATATATCTGAAAAGTGTAGCTATAAGAGAAATCAATAAAACACTATTTGGGTCCTATCTTTGAGAACATACCACTAATTTATTCGTTAGTCGTACCCCTGATCCTGTTTAGGGTCATGTGGAAGCGGGAGTCATTCCCAGCTGACCCGGGGCGAAAGGCGGGGTACACCCTGAACTGCTCCCCAGTTCACTGCAGGGCCAAGAATGCACCAATTTGACATAAATCACCTCTACTTATCGCTGTTATAACAAAACAAAACAAAACAAGCTTCTGCTCGGAATTTTTGGCAACGTTTCACATTTTCTCTGGAGAGTCAACCAAAGATTCCAGGTTATAGATGCAAGTCGACTGCAAGTCTACCGGCATGTACATATTTGATTTCTTTTTCCAAACCCCCTTTTTTTATTATTTATTTATTTTCCACGGGTTGACCGGAGCTCATCCCAGATGATGCTGGGCAAAGGAGGGCTACACCCTGAACTGCTCGCCAGACCATCACAGGGCCAACACAAACACACAACCAATCACAATCATATTCACACATAGGGGTGATCAAGAATACCTAGTTAGCCAAATGAGCCTGTTTTTGATCTGTAGGAGGAAACCGGAGTACCCAGAGGAAACTCACAAGCATGGAGAGAAAATGCAAACCATACAGAAACAATCTGACAGAGCCCAGGAATAAAACCCGGGACCATCTTGCTCTGAGATGGAAGTGCTAACCACTACACCAACGTGTTAACTGTAATATTGATGATTATATTCTGAAAACAGGGATTGATAATATAGATCTGACAAATTTTTATATGCTTATTAATTGATGTAAATGCAATCCTACTCTAAACTCACTGAAATTGGAGAACGGGAACTCGGTACTGTCCCCAATGTAAACACCCATGTTGACCTGATGTCACTCTGTTATATTTACATTTACGGCGTTTGGCAGACGTCCTTATCGAGAGCGACTTACATTTATTCATCTTCTGAACCGCTCATTCCTACTCGCGGTCCCATCTCAGCCGACTCTGGGCGAGGGCGGGGTACCCTGGACAGCTCGCCAGGCCATCGCAGGGCCATCAGTCACACAACCATTCACACTCACACTCACACCTAGGGGT
>JAOUQZ010000035.1:4212766-4223233 GCA_028564935.1 Neosilurus hyrtlii
CCACCACCACCCCCACTCCTTCCCACCACCCTCACACCCTCCAATTCCCATTTGAATAAACTATTCCTGCTTGTCAAGGGAAGAAACCTTCAGTTTGACTGACGTTTATTTTCCTGAAGTGCAGTTAACCCTAAAGCCGAGAGGTAAAAACAATAGACGGCTGTAAATACAGCATTCAGTATGCAGTGAGTCATCCGTCGCATACTGATGAGAAACCTTAATTCAGTTTCGCACCATGTGTCAACATGGTGGCATGATTGTCAACTTAGAAAATATCTCACACACAATATATCAAATATTACCATGAAACACTCTGTGTGTTAAAACACTATTAACACAGGACACAGCGTAATATAAATAATTATTCATGATATAATCATTCTGCTTAGCCTAATACTTCTTATATCATACAACCAATTATACATATATTAATGTTTCTTTTCACATGTAAATAGAAATAAAGTTCTCTCCAAAAACTTCCCTTTCAAAGATCTGTAAGATCTCTGCCAAGCAGCAAGATGGAAGCCTCTTCTTCGACCAGCAAATTCTGAAATTTTTGGTGTTTATTTACCTTTGTCCACTCTCTGTGAGTGGGATATAGAGTATACAGGATGTAAGTGGGATATTCAGAATACAGTATGTAAGTGGAATGTACAGTATACATAAAGTAAGTGGTATATACAGTATACAGGAAGTAAGTGGTATATACAGTATAGTATGTAAGTGGTATATACATTATACAGGATGTAAGTGGAATATACAGTATGTAAGGGGTATATACACTACAAAGGGTGTAAGTGGTATATACACTATACAGGAAGTGAGTGGTATATACAGTACACAGGATGTACATGGTATATACAGTATACAGTATATAAGTGGTATATACAGTATACAGGATGTAAGTGGAATATACAGTATGTAAGGGGTATATACACTATACAGGATGTAAGTGGTATATGCACTATACAGGAAGTGAGTGGTATATACAGTACACAGGATGTACATGGTATATACAGTATACAGTATGTAAGTGGTATATACAGTACACGGAATATAAGTGGTGTATGCACTACATAGGAAGTAAGTGGCATGTACATTACATGTAATGAAAGTGGTATATACAGTATACAGGAAGTGAGTGATATATACAGTATACAGGAAGTAAGTGGTATGTACAGCATACGGTATGCAAGTGGTATATACAGTATACATGATGTAAGTGGTATGGACAGTATACAGGATGTCAGTGGTGTATACAGTATACAGGATGTCAGTGGTGTATACAGTATACAGGATGTCAGTGGTGTATACAGTAAACAGGATGTCAGTGGTGTATACAGTATACATGATGTAAGTGGTATGGACAGTATACAGGATGTAAGTGGTGTATACAGTATACAGGATGTCAGTGATGTATACAGTAAACAGGATGTCAGTGGTGTATACAGTATACATGATGTAAGTGGTATGGACAGTATACGATATGCAAGTGGTATATACAGTATACATGATGTAAGTGGTATGGACAGTATACAGGATGTCAGTGGTGTATACAGTATACATGATGTAAGTGGTATGGACAGTATACAGGATGTAAGTGGTGTATACAGTATACAGGATGTAAGTGGTATCAACAGTATACAGGATGTAAGTAATGTATACAGTATATGGTATGTCAGTAGTGTATACAGTATACTGTGTGTAAGTAGTGCATACAGTATACGGTATGTAAGTGCTATATTCAGTGAGTGTTGGGGAGTATTCTATCAGTGGCATTCCAGCGACAATTGCTGTAATTTGTTACTTTTCATCCATATTTTTGAGAAAACTCAGGTTAAATACTGTACATCAACTATTTTAACATAATTACTGACATAATACCTCACACCAGTAAAGTGAAACTGGCGGTGCCAACTCAGCAATGACCTTGCTTCTTTCTTTGTGCAAACACAGAGGTGTGTCTGTGTGTGCTCCATGGTGTGAGCGAGTTAGAACAGACATGGGTGTGCATACGTTTATGTTAATGTGATTCATAGAATTTGATATCTGTAATATTCTATTAGCATGTTGCTTGTGTGATGACAAAAAGATGCTATGCCTATTTTTGGCTTGAAATCTTTGTACAATGCCTATAATTTTATTTTATTTTTTAGATATACACCCACACTGTCATTATTTCTTGATTTGGAGTTGAAACGTCTGGTATCACTGTAGAAACAAACAATTAGTCATTATCTTACAGATCTCTGATATGAAAACAGTGGCTCCGACCTAATTTAAACAAAGAAATGCTTTTTTTGGAGTGCTTTCAATATCTGTGTGTGTGTGTGTGTGTGTGTGTGTGTGTGTGTGTGTGTGTGTGTGTGTGTGTGTTTGTGTGTATGTACCTGATTGTTACGGTAATGGTGGAAATGAAACGGAAAAGGAAATTAGTCTGTTCCACTCCCTAAAAAACCCCTGCAGAGTTCTGACCTAATTCACCCTCCGGGAAAGAAAAACAAGTCCACAGTGTATAGAATAAAATGCCTGAGAGTAAACCGCCACATTCAATACACGGATGAGCCACATTATAACATCATAATACCACTTTTTTAATGTGCCAGATATTTAATATGACTTTAAATCTACAGGCGTGTCAGAGAGAAACTAATATAAGTGTCCCGAGCACTTTCATATTTCTATCATAGTGAAGAATCAAAGTGATTATCACTTTAATAGAAAAACTGGATACTTTGAAATGATATCCGGAAATCCCAGTGCTGGTCAGTGTAAAACTTTGGTAGTGAAATCTTTGCTCCCAAAGAACTGCCCTTTATAGCAATGTAATGAGACTGGGAACAAGGGTAAAAGACATTGATTGAGCAATCAAATTTGGTTATATCTTTTACCTGGTCACTATCATGAGCTCAGTCATGTGACGGGGGTTTGAAGGCTTGAAAATTAAGATGATATCTAAAGATCTCAAATTATTAAAGTTCATCATTATTGTATGTACCACATTCTCCACGTTTAAGGAGAAGACATCACTTGTTAAAAGTCAATCTCATTCAAATCTCTGGATTAATTTATTTCTGTATTCAAAATTTTCTTTTTCAACAATATTATCGGCAGGTTTTTGAAAATTGTGTCTCAGAATGATGATACCATCAAGACCCAAGTTATCATATACGTAAAAGTTTAAGATTCCACGTTTGTGCTATTTATTAACAGATTTGTGTTGGAGGTATAAAAGAACCAACCAATCCACATGTCTTCATGATTATAGGAGATTCCTTAAAAGGATATAGAAGAAGAATAATATTAAGAAGAAGAAGAAGAAGAAGAAGAAGAAGAAGAAGAAGAAGAAGAAGAAGAAAAAAAAGTTAGAAATGTCCCACTTCAGGACACGAGAATCAGACAACCCCCCCCTCTTGCTGCAACACATACAGAACACATATAAACAACACCAGTAATTAGCCACAGGTGCATTCAATCACTTACCTGCTGGCTTTACCTGACTCCTCTCCACCTGCAGAGGGCGCTCACTCCCACAGTTATCCATTGTAAATTTGCATTATCAGTGTACTAAACATGATGTCATATCCCATGAACTTATTAACATCAACCCATCCATAGATTATCCATATCACTTATCCGTCAGGGTCATGGGGTAAGCGGAAGTCAAACCCAGTTGACATTGGGCAAGAAGTGGGGTACGTCCTGAACGGGACACCAATTTATTGCAGGGTTACCACAGACACAAACAATCATTCACACATGCACTCACATTCATACATTTGGGCAATTTTGAGCAGCCAGTTGGCCTCATGTGCATGTCATTTCTTTTTTGTCGGAGGAAACTGGAGAACTCTGAGCAAACCCATGCAACCACAGGGCTTGGCTACATGATTCAAACCCAGAATCGTTTTGCTGTGAGGCAACATTTCAAACTGCTAAACCCACGTATTTTATTATTATATATCATCATGACATTGGGATGGAATGCTCATAATTGGACTGTTCCATATGAAAGTACTTACAAACTGCAAAAAGTCCTAAATCATGTATTCTAAGGAACCATAACACTCTCAATTCCAGGTTTAAATTTACATTAAGAGTGGAACGGTGGCGTCGTGATGAGCAAGTCCGCCTCACAGCTGGAAGGTCCTGGGTTCGAGTCCTGAGCTTGGCGTTTCTGTGTGGTTTGCATGTTCTCTTTGTGCTTGCGTAGGTCTCCTCCAGGGACTCCGGTTTCCTCCCACAGTCGAAAAGACATGCACATTAGGCTAATTGGCTGTTCCAAATTGCCCCTTAAAGTGGGTGTGAGTGTGAATGGTTGTGTGTGTTGGTCCTGGCGAGCTGTTCAGGGTGTACCCTGCCTTCACCCAGTGTCGGCTGGGATAGGCTCCAGGCTCCCCGTATTGCTAGTGGAATTAAATGTTTCGGCAGATGAGTGAGATGAGTGAATGAATTTAGATTAAAATTTCAAATTTAAATTCCACAGTACAATATTTTACTGATATAAAAATTCAATCAAACTCTCTTCCTAATTGCTGGTTTCTCTATTCTCAGGTCTGTCAGTTTTGATCCATAAATGAGAAGCGTAGCTAGTTAGCTGTGTAGCTTCTCTTTCATTTTCCGAATTTAAGGACCTTGTAAAGAGACAGAGTCAGTCAGCAGAGGGAGGGGGTTTGTGGGGCAGTCTATACAACAGACTATATATGACATGTCTTATTATAGTGATGATGGCAGGGATTGGCTTCGTTGTCAGAAGCAGGTAGCGAGGCCTGCTCCTGGGGTCACGGCTACATTCGACCTCTGTCTCATCATCGGCCTTAATGCGACACCTTTTAGCCCTGTCGGGGCACTGCGCACCAATCGCACACTCTTATGTCAGGAGCGGGTGATTTTGATTGGTTGCTCTGGGGTCGGACTGTCAGAGAAAGGGGAAATCAAGGTGGGCAATGAATTCTAATGAGACAGACGTAACATGGTCCGCTAATGTCACACACACACATAGGCACATTGTCGTTAAGCAGGACCCAGCTGTGGGCTGTCAGGTTGCTTGTTAGGCCCAAGAGGACAGAAGGCACAGTGGGCCACCAACCCCTGTCAGTCTCTCTCTCTCTCTCTCTCTCTCTCTCTCTCTCTGTCTGTTCGTCCTCCCAGATATATCTTATAACTCACGGTCATTTTGTACGACAGGTGAGTTCTCCCTGGATTCATCTTGAATATCTTGAATGCCTGAGACTGAGCTAGTCACTGCAACCAAATGTGTTTTTTATTGTATTATATGCTTATTAATACACGTGTGTGTGTGTGTGTGTGTGTGTGTGTGTGTGTGTTTGCTCTTTAAGCACATGTGCATTCCTTCTTTCTTGTCTTCCTCGAGAGGTGTGCTGTTAATGATGCCCCTGCCGGGATGAGGGAGGCCTCGCCGCATTTTGTCTCCTGATTAGGATGCAGCTACGGCTTTTGTCACCAGCTCTGTCAGCCTCTGCAGGGACAAAGCATTGTTACCGGAGCATAATTAGATCTTCTTCCTCCTGAAGCCGCCACCTGCACTGACCAAGTAGTCAGGGACCACCACCCAGCCCCCTTCACTGCCAAAAACACTTGTTTCTTAATATGAACTAGGATAAATTGGGACAGGGTGATGAGAAAATTCATAATATCGATGTATTTTTAATGATCCAGTGACCCTGCAAAGACACACTTAGGCGCTTGATCACTCATTTCCTAGCACCATAGATTGGAGAGGGTGACATATTGCTCATTTTGCGGCATCCAGCTTGGCAATAATTATACTGGAGCAAACCCTTCAACTCAGACTTCATTTCAGATGACAGTACTGCCTTGCTAAATATACACAATTATATCCTGTCTCTCCTTTTCCTTTTTCATCTTCGTCTTCCCCATCGTGAAGATGTAATTGGCTGTCTATGGCTGTAGCACTTCTACCTAAGACAAGGACATCTCAATGCGCCTCACACACACATGCGCACACACACACATACACATACACACACACACACACACCTTGCCGAAAGTCACTGTTTCGAGCAGCCACACAGTAGTTTGCATTGGCAGCCGTGTCCCCACTTCCTCATCATGCTTGTGCTGACAGAGAAGGCTGAGAGCAGCATATTGCAGTGGTGCTCAACTCTTCTCCAACTTTAGAACTTCAGGCCTGCCTCTAGCCCATACCAGAGCAGCTGAAACTCAGCCAATCTATTTGGGCCTTCCATCTTTTTCTATTAACATAATTAGATTTAAAAAAGATTAGGAGTAGTGGATCATTTATGGCAGACGTCATTTAAAAAAATTGTTATATCTAAAAATAAATGTGCTATAGCAGTGGTTTCCAACTCCTGCCCCGGAGTACTCAAAAATCAATTTAGGAATGCAGAATTTGTGACACTTTGTGATTGAGACTCTTTGCACTGGCAAGCAACCTAGCAACAATACATCTCGTTGGAAATTTTAGATTTCTGTCTTTCTGGAAAGTCTGACTGCTGATTAATAGTACAAAAATAGCAGACCTGGTAGAAGGCACCCTGCCCTGATACCCAAATTCATCAAAAGTTACTCAACAAAGTCTTTCCCTGGCAAGTGTCTATTATGTCTATATACAAATGTTGATATCATCCAGCCTGGGGCTTTAATCCTTGAGCCAAAAACCTGTTTGCATTTCTATTTTTGTGTTCTTGCGCAGCCTAATCCCCGCCCATCACACGCATATGGACAGAGACCAATTCAGTGTGGGTTACTAAATCAAAAGGTGTACCACCCTTTACATGAAATACTCATCACAGCAAAAAAGAAAGCGTACTCAGCAAGCTACTTATTCAAAGTGTTGATCATGGCAAACGAAAGGTGTCCAACTAACGTGACTCACTGACTTGCCAAACCGCCTAATCCAATAAATATCACTTAGCCGACAGTGAGTGAAGGTGGGGTTCGCCAGACCATCGCATGGCCAATACAAACAACCACTCATATTCACACCTAGGGGTGATATAGAACAGTTAGTTAGTGTAATTTGCATGTCTTTGGATTGTGGGAGGTAACCAGAGTACCCAGAGGAAGCCTACACTAGCATGATTAGAATATGGAAACTCTACGCAGAAACACCCAAATCCAAGGCACGAACTCAGGATCTTTGTGCTGTGAGGTGGACATGCTAACCACTACGCCACCATGCCAACCGGGGTGTCCAACTATTTACATAAAGTGCCGATCGAAGCAAAAGGACACATGTACTTATGCACCTATTTACATGAAGAGACCACATATAACCCAAAAGCTAGGCCACGCTAACCACAGCATTAAGGCATTATCGTGTAAAACTTACACTCTGGGGTGGTGCAATGGTGCAGTGGTTAGCATGTTTGCCTCACAGCAAAAAGGTCCCAGGTTCGATCCCCAGGCTCGGGGCATTTCTGTGTGAAGTTTGCATGTTCTCCACAGTAACCTCTACCACAATGGATGATCATTCATGACTTGTTATGAGGCCAGACTTCATTTTAACTGTGCCGCCGACTTCATTTTAATGTTTACTATGTCCATCATTATACAGCAAAATTCAACAAATACAACCCCAATTTCAAAAAAGTAGAGACACTATACGAATTTAAATAAAAACAGAAAGCAATGCATAATTGCAAATCTCAAAAAGTGATTTCTGGAAGTGCTCCTGGGCCCATGCAGTGATTTACATAACAGAATCATGCCTGTTTTTAATGCAATGCCAGGCATCCAAAGTTAATTTTTGACCTTGTGGACAGTAAGTTCCCCAGATTCTGAGTATCTATAAATAATATATACTATCGATCAGCTATTCTCATTTAGTGGACATTTTTGGGCCTTGGAGTGCTTCTAATGGGCTGTGGAGGCAGCGGTAAATTAAATGGTAAGAATTTTTTTGTTACATTTTTGACAATTTACAAAGCTTGCTTGTTTTGAATCTAAATGTTCTTTAACTTTTATTTTTTTGTTAAAATTCACAATCGGTATGCATAATCTCAATGCATAATCTCACTCACCCTTTTGTTGCTCACATCTCAACTTTTTCGAAACATGTTACTGCCATCAAATTTTAAATGAGCTAATGCATTTTCTAAGACACTAAAATGTCTCACTTTCAACTTTGATATAATTTCTAAGCGTCTAAGTTCTAAGAACAATGATAAAGATATTTACTTCTATGCTGGTTTTTGCCACCCCATTCTATTTTCCTAAATATTGTCCAGTCTGTCTTCCTGTCCAATCAGAGGCTTTTTATCAAACAAGGGTCAAAATCAGATCTAGGACAACCATAGCCATGCAGGGTCATCTTAAACCTACTACATTAAACACAACTCTTTCATAATAATCTGCTAACTTGAATTAGCAGTTATTTGAGTTTGAGTGGTAATCTATACTATACTGGGTGCCATTGTAACTGATGTTACCCCACCCTCCATACCCCCACACACTCACACCCACACACACACATTTAATTTTTTTCTCCACTGAATATAATACTCGTCACGCTGGTCTGCCAAGAACTCATTCCCTTCATCCTTATGGAACAATTATCAATGCTAAGCAGCTTCGCAATTACCAGCACCATAATTGTCACATGCCCCACTTTCCAAATCAACCACAGCAATATCTGTTTTAGAGCAAAGTTTAATTACAAATTGAGAGCATTTGCATTTTCCATCATTACCATTTTAAATGACAATTTTTAACTGTAAGCTATATAGAAAAAAAGCAGACGTTGATGCGCAACCACACAAAAGATCATCAAGTTTTACAAACACGTATATATATATATATATAAATATATATATATATATATATATATATATATATACATATGGTACTATATAATTTGGGGCATACAATTATGATATGTATAACCCATATGTATAGCGGGGCATGGTGGTATAGTAGTTAGCATGTCCGGGTACCTCGGTTTCCTCCCACAGTCCAAATACTGCACATTAGGTTAACTGACTGTTCCAGATTGCCCATAGATGTGTGTGTGTGTGTGTTGGTCCTGCAGTGGACTGGAGATCTGTTCAGGGTGTACCCCACATTCACTCAGAGCTGTCCCCACTACCCTAGTAGGATTAAGTAGTTCGGCTAATGAATGAATGAATGAATGAATGAATGAATGAATGAATGATATGTCCAGGTTGGCATGGTTTAAACCACTGATTGGTTCAACAACAAGTAATTATACACAGCTAAAAAATGTGTTGTTCATTCATAAATCGCAGGGCTAACATAAACACAAATACCCATTCACACTCATGTTCACATAAGTGGGCTATTTAGACCAGCCAGTTGACCTACCATGCATGCTTTTGGACTTCAGAACGAAACCAGAGCACCCAGAATTAACCCAAGCAAGCAAGGGGAGAACATGCAAACTGTACACAGATATACCCCAGTTAACCTTGAATTCCGAACCCAGAACCTTCTTGTTGTGAGGCGACAGTGCTAAGCACCGCACCACTAATTCATAGAGATTAAAAACCTGAAATAATGAGATATTCCCCTTGAACTGCAACTCCGCCAATACAGACTGATTTACATGGCATGTCATATGTTTACACCAATCAGAGCCACAAAGGAAGGAACTTGGTTCTTTGAGTTGCTCTAATCTGGCGCACACACACATGTGCACTTTCTCTTTCTCTCACCCCTTCTTTTTTTTAGTCCACTCTCTTCTCTCCTGTCTCTCTTAGAGGGTTTAGTGTACTGGGGGGCTCCTGCAAGGGGCCACGCTCTATCAGAATGTGTTTGTCTCAGGGTCCCATCCATTCATTTTCAAAGGGTTAAACAACCTTTTCACTGGCCTGTCAACATCCCCTGGACTAGCCAGCGGAAAAAAAAAAAGTCTGCTTGAGTTTTGTTTTCCGATCGACACTTGTCTTCTCGGTCTGCTGTTGCCTGCGTGGTGTAATATCCATGACAATCGTGTTGGGCTTTTGAGCTGGGGGGAAGGAGGGGTTGCAGGGGCCACTTTCAGGCGCTAAAGAGCTTTATTTGGGTGGATTTGAAAGAGGGAGTGTGAAGGGCCCTCCACTCCAAATCCTCTTCAAGCAGGTCATCCTGCATCAATAGGCTTTTAATTCGCAAACAGGCATCAGTACGGCACTCACGTTCCTGCAGGCTGACAACAATGCTGCAGCTCTGGAAAAAAGGACAGGGCTCCTGAGAAAGGGAGAGAAAGGGAGACAGAGAAAGGGAGACAGAGAAAGGGAGACAGAGAGAGAAGAGAGAGAAAGAAAAAAAGAGTGTGTGAGAGAGAGAGGGAGAGGGAGAGAGAGGGAGAGATAGAGTGGGGGGAGAGGGAGAGAGAGGGGGGGAGAGAGAGATGGAGAGAGAGAGGGGAAGAGAGAGAGAGGGAGAGAGAGGGGAGAAAGATACACAGAGAGAGGAACAGAGAGAGAGAGAGGGAGAGAGAGAGAGGGAGAGAGGGGGGGGTAG
>JAOUQZ010000035.1:4264797-4274897 GCA_028564935.1 Neosilurus hyrtlii
GACAGCTCGCCAGGCCATTGCAGGGCAGAAACACGCTGATGGCTATGCAGCTACTCTTGACGAAAATCAGCAATGGTCCTGTCAGTCTCCCGCTCCATCCTTCCCTCACTCGTGAACAAGACCCCGAGATACTTGAACAAATTACTTGCAAAAATTATGCACGAACCGGTGACAAAGGACAGCCAACACAAATCAATCCAAATTCACTGCAATGGAAAAAACACCCCACAATATATAAAAGATCTTGAGCTTCAGTTATCTCTGCAAATAATAAAAGTGGGCGGGGCTATGGGTTCTAGGTTATTTTCTTACTCTTCCTAGAAATGCATCCAACAAGTGTATCATTTGCACAGATTTTAAAGTGCATTATAATTAACAATTATTCACCAAAAGCAGGGTGGATGTCACTGAATAGCCCCAAGACAGAATGCTCAGTTGGTGACATCTACAGAACCTGAGATAAATAATTATTTTAGTTTATACCACACAGCGACATAAAAAAATACTAAATTAAGATTTTTATAGTTTATTTTTACACATTATATGTATGATAGATAAGATTTTCTATCTTACACGAGGGCCAGATTGAATAAATTTCTCCCTATTTTTGATGCAGCATTTTTTTAAGACCCTGTGTATTCGTCTGCTGTTTTAATACCAGCATCCACTAAGGACAATGTGTCAATATTTCATATCTGATTGATGGAAAGCCATCAACAAATTTTGGTATTGCATCAATGCCATGGGATAACTGAATAATTTCATCATTGTGATTGGATAAGTCGAATGGTTATTGTACAACAGGCATATGCAACATAGGACCATGACTGTCTACTTTGAAAATATTTTAAATGAATGATACCTTTTGGGATTTTAATAATAGTTGTAGAATTCCGCTTTCACATCCCGGTCGAATAATTCTCTATATCATACTTTACCTTATTCAATAATTGCTTATTATCCCCCAGATAGCGAGCCAGTCATACTGTGCCATTCCTGTGAAGAACATACATATTACTTTTCTTCCTTCTGTAACTTGTCATAATGTAATGAGTTGGTTAGCTAGTTCTTGCAAATGTTTATACAGTAATGTAGCACATCGCTTTTTCAATGTGTATTAAAAATAATCATTGGTGATGTTCCTCCCTCACATTGCACGTAAAAGATACTGTTTGATTTTGTTTAGCATCTTTATTTTTTATTGATATATTTTGTTGCAGGGGCAGTGGTGGCCCAGTAGTAGGGTGCTGGATTCCTGATCCGAAGGTCAGGGGTTCAAGCCGCACTGTCATGAGGTTGTCACTGCCCCCAGTGCGGCTAACTGGGTTATCAAATGCCGGCCGTGTCTCTCACTGTCTGTGGTGAGAGGCATGTAAAAGAACCATTGCTGTGGTTTGTAAAAAGTAGGCTGCATAGCCGTCAGCGTATTTCTGCCCTGCGATGGCCTGGCGAGCTGTCCAGACCGTACTCTGCCATTGTACAGAGTCGGCTGAGATGGACGCCAGCCTCCCCGCACACGGCTTTGCTCTATATGGTGCACATCACATCACTGTGATGCATATAATGGTTAAACATAGCAACACATCAAAAGGACATATTTACAACTAGTCGTTTTTGTTTGTGTGTTTGTTTTCTGGTAACTGTTTGATTTGTTCCTGATGGAAGCTCATTAAAATCAAACAGCTGGTCATGTGCTTGTCCGGGCTGCTTTGGCTATGGATTTGTCTACTTCTGAGCATAAAGTCTTCACTGTGATGCTTGAGGTCCATCCAGATATTTTGAATGAATGAGTTTTGTATAAGCTTCTTTCCAGGAAATATTTAATACACTGCCCCGCCGTCTATTTTTTCTGGATCACTGACAAACGTACCTTAAATTGAAAGGTAATTTTTCTTATTTGTGCTAAGCTTCAAGCCCACTTTCCAATTTTTTTCTAATATATATATATATATATCATATATTCAGCTCTGAATAAAGCAGAAAAGATTTGGTTCCAAAGGAATTTTATTTCTATTTGCCGTCGGTGTCACGCATCAAAGGTAGCTCAGAACATGCCGTCTGGATGCCTCTGACAGTTCTGACACTAAGCAGCAGAACCTCCTGAACCAACAAGCAGGTTTTAAAATACTTCGACTTCAATCGATTCACTTTGGACAAGCGTGAAAGAGAAAGGGGCAGAGCTGCAGGGTAACAATTGGAAAATAATATTTGGGTAGTATTTTTTTTTTTACAAATGTAAAATAAAATGTCTGTCACACTGACAGACTGTTGAATGGTTCAGTGATGTCTCTTTACTTCTAATGGCGCACTTCATGAACTATTAGGATTCCTTGTTAGTTTGTTGCACAATCCTACAATGCAAAACTTTAAACTTTAAACATTACCCTACATAAATCACAGTTTATAATCACAGTTCTTTACACATTCTTTCCTTTACTCATATCAGAATAATCATTAAACATATACAGAGCATTAAGAATAAACAGTTCTTAATAAAAATTATTTTTAATTGATTTTCTTGTATAACAGAACATTTTTAAATTTAATAGTGTTCATACAAAACAGTAAATTAATAAATATGCAATTAATATACATATCATATTTTATAGGATAATATCCATAACATCATTTACACTCATAAACACTTCATATAAACATACGGAGCAATAGCAGTAAATAGAAAATCAGGCCTTTATTTATATATTTATTTATTTACTCTTATTAGTCTCACTACTTTGATGTTTTTATACATTCAGTACCCAAAGAACTAAGACGTTTATGTTGATGGTCCTATTTTGAGGACTGAAATATTTATAATAAAACAGCTTTAGCAACTAACAGTTTAGGCAAAGGATAAATACAATGTTATTAATTTTAAGCAAAAATATCACCTTAATAAGAAATCACTGTTATGTTTACATCATTGGGTATTTTAAGAAGAAATAGCAACATCCATACATTCATCCATTCATCTATCCATCCATCCATTCTTTGAATCAATGCAATTTATCCATCCATCCATAAATCTACCCATTCTCCCTATTGATCCAATCAATTCATCTATCCATCCATCCATCTATCCATCCAATGAATCCAGTTTATCCATCCATCCATAAATCCATCCCTCCATCCATCCATAAAACCACCTATTCTCCCAGTCAATCCAATACATCAATCCACCCATCCATCCAACCACCCAATCCATCCAATTCACCCATCCATCCATAAATCCACCCATCCATCCAACCAACTATCCAATCAATCCAATTTGTCCATATGCATAACCCACCCATTCTCCCAGTCAATTCAATAACATCCATCCACCAATCCATCCAACCACCCAATCAATATATCCATCCATCCATAAATCCACCCATCCATCCACCCAACCATCCAATCAATCCAATTTATCCATCCATCCATCCATCAATCCATCCATAAATCCACCCATCCAACCATCCATTAAAATTCAATCCTTAAATCCATCCAATCAATCCAATCTATTCATTCATCCACCCATCCTCCCAATCAATCCAATCTATCAATCCAGTCCATTCCAGTTGACTTCAATTGAGCGTCACCTCACAACAAGTTTTTGGTTTGATTCCTCTCAGCTGACCGAGGCCTATCTGTGTGCAGTTTGCTTGTTTTCTCCTGCATGGATTTCCTCTGGGTACTTCAGTTTTCTCCATGCATGTGAGTATGAATGGTTGTCTGTCAATATTAGTTTAGTGGTAGACTGGTGACCTGTCCTGGGTATACTTCACATCTTGCCCAATGTCAACCTGGACTCCAGTCCCCCCTTAACCTGAAGCGGGTAAGCAATATGAGTTAAAATGACAAATAAATGAATAAAAGATTGCATATAAGTGTTAATCATTCTAATATATATATATATACATATGCCTAGAAAATAAACGTATCTCGAACTGCTGTGCTTATAAAATTATGTTGACTTCTCATAAGCAGTAATTAAAATAAACAAAACCAATTCATATTTCATCACTTTAACCTATCTACATAAACTTATTGACTTATCAAGACCTACATTCAGACTTTCTACTTCTTATACTGATGTGGATAAAGAAAAGAAGTCAAAGCAGTGGATTTAACAGATCCCATAGAGGGTACAGTGCAAAAGTTTACGTTCCCAGATCAAGTGGAGGAGAAAGTGCCGGAGATGGGGGCGAGGGAAAAACGAGTGCGGGGATGAAAGGATGAGCAGCGAAGCTGGCCGCATAGATTTACATCGGCAGAGAGGATTACAGACACCTACTTCCAGCTTAGGGGAGCGGTTTTGAAGTTTTGGCCTGGGAGGGAAGAGATCCTTTTGGCAGAGTCCTGTTTGATTCTGGTGGGAGTCCGTCACTAATCCTAGCCTCCACGCATGCACACACGCTTTCTCACCTTCTGCCTGATCCACTAACTCCTATCGGCAGTCCCAGGTCTGTTATCCAACCATCCCATCGTTACTCGCTCTTATTCGTCAGAGAATGCAAGCGAGGGGGAGAAAGAGGGTCTCATCTCCTCTTCATTAATTTCCCTAAGCTGATTACTGGGTGTGTGTTTGCTGTTGTTGTTGCAGCTATCTGATTTGCCTAATCTTTTTTTGTTTTTTTAACTTGGGTTGTGTGAAAGGGGGGTGGGCGCGTGCGGGGGGTGTGTGGGGGTGTGTGGGGGTGCTGGATTGGTGGAGGTAAAGTGGCACGGGCAGGGACCTTCTTCCTTGCAGGCACATGCATACACAGTGTTAGCCAGCACAGTGAAGAGAAAGGCACACCCTCAACACCCTCCCTCTTGTCTTTCCACAAATTTAGACATGCCAAAAAGGAGATAGGCCATGACGCCTGACAAGTGTGTTGATCAGCTAGGCTTAAGGGTTGAAAACCAGATAACAGCCTGCATCAACACATGCTCTGAGGGGTCACAATTCAGCAACGAGGCCCCTGGAGCCATGCAGAATACGATGAAATGACAATGTACCCCAGCCAGCATCGGCTGCTGCCACTCCGAGAGCTACCAAGCAAGCACTCTACTGAAAAATGAACCATCAAAACAATGCGGTCAGCTGGCAGGCCGTCCCGAGGCTCCTCAGGAAAATGACGGCTGTTACATTCATTCACTTCACTTCACCCCCCCAGTCCTCACACAGTGCAAAGCTGGAATGGAATTTGCCAGTGATGACCGACCAGGTGCCCGGAGGTCACTCTGTCTTTTCCCTGAAATGTCTCATTAGAGAAATGAACAGTGTGTGAGCCGTGGCCAGCAGGGTGAGTTGGCATCGCCGTGTTTCAACTGGACTCCCCTCACACACATCATTATCGGCTATCAGTGACAGTCAGACCGACATTACGCAATTAATCCTCCTTTTCATAGGCGGTGAAGAGAGAGTGATTTAGTGTGTTTGGTGTAAATGAGCTGTCATGCTCCATGGCCTGGTGTGCAATACCCCCCACCCCCACCCCACTCCCCCGAAAAGACAGAAAACAGGCCCACAGATCACGTAGCAGTCATCATATGACTTTGGGGAGTAAATGGATTTATTTACTGGCATTACATGATTAAATCACTCTCTCACTAATTTGCTGAAATTCTTAATTCTATTAAGGTCACGACGGCGAGACTGCTGCCTGTCTCACACTGGGTGACCCTGAACAGCTCGCCAGACCATCGCAGGGCCAACACACAAAAAACCATTCACACTCACACTCACACCTGGGGACAATTAGGAATGTAAAGTTGGCCTAATGTGCATGTCTTTGGACTGGTGGAGGAAACCGGAGTACCCAGAGGAAACCCACGCAAACATGAGGAGGACGTGCATACACCACACAGAAACACCCGAGCCCAGCAATTGAACCCAGGACCTTCTAGCTGTGAGGCAGAAGTGCTAACCTCTCCGAAGTGATAAAATTAAAGCTTGTCAAATACAACTGGAAAACTACTAACAACACATCCACTCGAAAACACTTTATATTTATTTGAATCGAGTATGTTTAGAGATATTTGTGATGATGTTAATTTATTGGTTGGTACTAGTAGGGTATATTGGGGCCGTTAGTGTAGTGGTTTGGGTGCTGGGCTCATGATTAAGAGGTCATGGGTTTGATTCCCCGTTAGCCCCCAGATCGTGCTAAGACCCCTGTTCAAGGTCTTAACCACAAGTGTGCCTCTGTCCACCCAGCAGTATAAATGGGAACTAATAAAAACAAGGAAGGTAACCTGCGATGGGCTAGCATCCCATCCATGAGGAGTTAAACTCCTAGCTGCTTCATATTATGTAGAATGGGGATAAGCTCGGGTCTGATGAGCCACGAGGGTAGGGTGTAAAAAGCACAAGAGACAGATAAGACAGCAAGAGATGTGGGAAATGCTTCTTTATTAAAAAAAAAAAAAGAAAAGATGTATAAGGCCTAAACATAGTCAGGGACAGGCAGTATGGTGGTTAGGATGTACTAACTTCAGATGCTTAACCGTTTAAGACTTCGTCAGAACAATATAGGTGGAAATGTACAACATGGTTAGAGCGACATGGAGCTTGAGGTATTGTGCGTATGTGTGTGTGTAGCCTGAAAAATCAAATGAGATCTAATAAGCAGCAACTCCTTGTGTTAGCCAGCTGAGTTAGTCATGCTGCCGACCGCTCGGAGAAATAGATGTAATAATTTACCTCCTCCTTCTTCCACCTCTTTATCCAGTTCTCCTTTGCCTTCCTGTCTTCTTCTTCTTCTTCTTCTTCTGTCTGCGATGACCCCCTCCAGGGCTCCTCCTGTTTAAGCCAATATAGACTCTGTACATCCTGCGGGGGCACAATATCAGGAGGGACTCAGCTGCTTTTATTCATTTCTCTTTTCCTTCCTTCAGTCCCTCCCTCATGGTATCATGCAGCCCTCCCTGCTTGCTCGTCTTCAAATGGATGGCTGGCTGTCTTGCCTGGCAGCCAGGAGAAAGCTTTCAGTTAAAAGGTTAGCAATTCTCATTTGAAATCTATGCCTTTCTCTCTCTCTATCTCTTTCTCTCTCTCTCTCTCTCTCAACCTCTTTCATCTTCCTAGACTGGCTTCTAGCCTGTGCACCACACCGCCATGCACATCTCTGCCATGACAACTAAATAGGCCCCCTAATACCACTTCATAAAAGAGGCAAGTTTCCTCTAGGCAAGTCTCTGTAAATTAAACACATAAATGGCGCCCTGGTGGAGGCCTTAAAGGCTGAACCTTGCACTCGAGTGACAGCACCAGCTTAGCAGTCCAAACTAAATGATGCCTTAACAAGCTGTAATTTATAGACATGTCTTACAGTGGGGAATACATGCGTCGCCACATGACTGTGGCTGCGACCAAGAGTGCAAGAGTATATGAGTGCGTGTATGCGTGTGTGTGTGTGTGTTTTCTTTTGCTTTTTCTTTTTCAACCCCATGAGCCTAAGGGTCTTATTAACAACAGGTGGAGTTGTAACACTAAAATGGGAGGTGGCAAACAAAGAAATGAAAAAGACGGAAAGAGAAAGAGAGACTGCTCGTAGGTTATCCTTCAACAAAGCAGCACAATTTTACTTTGTAAAGCGACGACACACCCAGATAACGTCAACAAAAAACTAACGCCTGAGGGTCGACTGGGTGCCGCCAAAGATTCCTTCACATCTTGTGTGAAAAGCTTTTGAAAAAAGATGACAGGTGATGGTCAGAAAATGTGTAATGGGTGTAAACACTCCAAACCAGAAGGTGGTAATAGACTGTACATGTAAATACGGTAAGTGAGTTAGTGTGTAAACAAAACAAACAAACAAACACGCACATATAATAATAAAAAAAATTGGGGCGGGAGGAGGAGGGTGTCACAGTAAAAAAGATACTACTCATTCATTCATTCATTCATTTTCTAAGCAGGTTAATCCTAAATTGGGTCACGGGGAGGCTGGCGCTCATCTCAGCCGACTCTGGGCCAAGGTGGGGTAGTCCCTGAACAGCTCGCCAGGCCACTGCAGGGCCAACACACATACAACCATTCACACTCACGCCTAGGGGTGATTTGGAACAACCAATTACCATACTGTGCATGTTTTTGGACTGTGGGAGGAAACCGGGGTACCTGGAGGAAACCCACGAAAGCATGGGTAGAACACGCAAACTCCACCTGAGACCTTCTTGCTATGAGGTAAACATGCTAACCAGTGTGCCACCATGCCGCCCCATGTTTAAACGGTCATTAAGCAGGGTCGGCATGGTGGCGCAGCGGTTAGCATATCTGCCTTACAGAGAGAAGGTCCTGGGCTCGGTGAAGATTTTTCTATGTCTGGTTTCCGTTTCCCATTTCATCTCACAGTGTAAAAACATGCACTGGGCTAACTGACTGCTCCAAATTGCTCCTAGGTGTGAGTGTGAATGGTTATGTGTATGTGTGTGTTGGCCCTGCAATGAACAAGCTGCTCAGGGTGCACCTCGACTTCGACCAGATTCGGCTGAGATATGATCCAGCCTCCCCACAACCCTACTAGGATTAAGCTTCACTGTGCAAGGTAATGTAGTCAGTATCTTTTTTTTTTTAAATAGTTCTTTGACAGTGAAATAGTTCACAGACGCCACAGATTTCTGGGAAAAAAGAGCTACTATTCTTATCTGTGATATAAATATAATTATACCGACACTAGACTATTTAAAAAAGCCAGAACTTCACTTAGTGCGCATTTGTACATTTGATGTTTTGGCGTAATTTGATTGTCAAATGTCATTGAATAAAACTAGCAAGTGTTTGAACATGTTTTCTGTGACGGCAGTCCAAGGAAATAATTACGGGTAGTGCCGTCATTGTAATTTTCTGCCAAAACTCTTCTATACAACTCGGCATTCTGAAAGACTGAGAACAGGCCTTTTAAATGCAAAGAGGACACACACACACACACACCCACACACACACACACGCACAGAACCCGGCAGATCTCAGAGGGGGATGTTTGGCTTTGTAATTTCACCCTTGAAATGTGTGATTACAAACAGGACAACTTTTTTTAATTTTCTCTTTTGTCTGGATCCCGCGGCCTGCCACTCGGCCCGCCAGCAAGGCCTTTTAATCAATCACAGAGATAATCAAATGTCACTGGCTATCTGCTCCATGTAATTACTTTTGCAATTAAAAATCAATCTCCAGTCACCTCCTGTAATTAGAAGGATGGGCAGATCTTCATCTAGATTGATTTCGTAATACATATTGACTTCAAGTGGCGTAATTTGGCCGTATTCCTCTTATGTTTTATTATGCCCTGGTGTGTAAAAACACAAAGCTCGCAGAGACGAATGAAGAGCGTTTAGCAAGGCTTTGTTACACAGATCACAAGATCGTAATCCAGCAATAAGATTAAAGCGTATTTTGGTATCCAAAGACCCAGGGTTATTTAAAAGATCTTCTCCCATAGTGCTGAGGAATTCTTACAGATGGTGTTGATTAATTTTTGTGAATAGCGCCACGTGTATATTCTTTCTGGCTCGAAGCCACGTCACATGTTGGTAATAATGACATCATTCATTCATTGATGTTCCGAATCACTTTCATGCACTACATTCTTATCTCAGCCAAATCTGGGTGAAGGTGCGGTATAAAAATCCGAAAGTTCATCACAGGGCCAACACAAACACACACAACCATACACACACACTATCCTTATACCTACGGGCAGCTAATTAGCCTAATGTAAATGTCTTTGGACTGTGTGTAGGAAACTGGAATACCCAGAGAAAACGTACACGAGCACAGCGAGAACATGTAATGTCCACGAACAAAGGGGCGCAGATGGAGGACCTTCTTGCTGTGAGGTTGATGTGCTAAACACTACGCTACCGTGCAGCCCTAATAAGATCTAATACATCTGTCGCTGCCACTAAAAGTGAGTAAATCGTCATCAGGAAGGAATGATAAAAGTCAAGTCACATTCTGGGCGGCACGGTGGCGTAGTGGTTAGCAAGTCCGTCTCACAGCAAGAAGGTCCTGGGTTCGATTCCAAGCTCGGGCGTTTTTTGTGTAAAGTTGGGATGTTCTCCCTGTGCTTGCGTGGGTTTCCTCCCACAGTCCAAAAACATGCACAGTAGGCTAATTGGCTGTTCCAAAT
>JAOUQZ010000035.1:4274997-4287384 GCA_028564935.1 Neosilurus hyrtlii
GGCCTGGCGAGCTGTCCAGGGTGTACCCCGCCCTCACCCAGAGTCGGCTGAGATGGGCGCCAGCCTCCCCGCGACCCCAATTAGGAATATGCGGTTCAGAAGATGAATGAATGAAGTCACATTCTGCTGTTAGCAACTGGTTTTCACATATTTCTCACCGTCGCCAGTAGAGCTGCCCCGGACACGGTAGCATTATATCTGACTTCATTCATTTCGTTCATCATGAAAGAGTGTGCTTGGCGTCAATGACGGATGCACGGTTCATCATACTTTTGACAAAGTGCTCTAGATATCTGGGGCAAGAGAGAGATCGAGACGCCAGTAGCGACACAGTGCTGAAGGACACCTCATCCGATTTTAGTTGCCACTTAAGTACCCAAGGGTTCCACTACCCTTCCTAGGTGCTCATTCGATTGAAGCCATTGGCACTTCCTATAAGGTCCCAGTTATACCACTGAGAGGTCGGTCCCAGAGCCTGTTTTTGGGCACCAAGCAGGTGTTCACCCTCTAGCCATAATGAGGCGTTTCTCTATCATAGTGCAGTGAAACCATGAGGCATTCCTGTCCACACTCCAGAGATCATGGGAGGAAACTAATACGTTATAGTTTCTGTATTAACACGGACTCACGATGAGAGTGTCAGATGCTTAAAGTAATCTAAGGGCCCTATTTTAACAATCTAGGTGCATGCTTTGATGCACATATGGCATAAAGCCACTTTTACTTTACTTTAACAGCAAAAAAAACACACACACACACACACAAAAAAATTATGCTTTCTGCTGGTGGTGAGGGGCTAATGTCCACCTCAAAATAAGAGGGTCATGGGTTTGAGTCCCACACTCAGGTGTTTCTGTGTGGAGTTTTTCTGCTCTCCCTGTGCTCTCCCTGTTTCTTCCGGCTATTCCGGTTTTGTCCCTTAGTCCTAAGACATGCACATTAAGCTAATTGGCTGTTCCACATTGCCCCTAGGTGTGGATGTGAGTGTGAATGGTTGTGTGATTGTCGCCCTGGTGAGCTGTTCAGGGCGTGCATTGCCTTTGCCCAGAGACGGAGGAGATAGGCTCCAGCTTCATGCGACCCTAGTAGGATTAAGTAGCTTGGCAAACGTGTGAGTAAGTGACAGACTGCAATCAGTACCAGGCACATGGTTTGAAATAAGTATGTTTTGGGTGCACATGCACTAAACTAATCCTCTCCCACTCACTTTAAGTGATAGGTGCACTGTTCAGGCGAGCTGTTCAGGGTGTACTCCCCCAGAGTCAGCTGAGGTGGGTACCAGCCAATAAACTAATGCTCCTACTGTCCTTTTATTAAATTGTAATTATAAAGGAATTTAAAGGAAACACACCAGGATGTCATTGATGAGAAAATGATCAGCGTCTGGGTGCTACGCTTAGCTACTCTTTGTTTTGAGTTGCTTCGTGGATTATTTAACTATAACCTCACATTCCTTGATTATCATATAGACTTTGCTACTGTCCAATCTTCAGTAACGCGGCCCTAGTGAGCAGTGTGTGTTGTCTCTGGAGCTGACATCTCCCTGTGAGAGGGTTAATAAGAGCTGCGCTTATCAGGTCTTCCCTCCAGCCAGGTTCTCAGCACCAGCACTAGAGCCCCGGCTGTAGCGGAGAAGCAATTAATCACTATAGAGAGGGTCCTGCCAAACTCAGGCTCGCGGTACTGATAACGCTGCCTGGACCAGTTTGGCTTGATGGAAATGTGATTTCTTTTCACCTCCGGCGTAGGAAAAAATAAAAGAGATGAGAAAGACTGCACCAGAGTTATTTAGTGTAATGACGTGACGATCGGACCAGGATTAGATTCAATCACCGTGTTGTCTTCGTGGCATTCCTCATTTAAAACACCAAATGTACAGCCGATCAAAACTTGATCGTAGATTTTCAAGAACTTTGTGCTCGTTTTCATGGCAACAATGCAAACCTTGGCCTGAATGTGTAAATAATGTGGCCGCCATACTGTAACGAATTTAAGAAACTATCATGAATGAATCGCAAAAGTCCAAACACGCACATATACGCACATAAACCCAGCCGAATATAAACTGATAATGTCACGTTTGTACGCAGGTATGAAACATAAAACGCTGATCCCCCCCTGTAAGATTGTGCGAGTCCTGAAGATGCCTTAAGTCCAGAAAGAAACAGCCGTCCTGCAGTCAAACACACATCTCCACCACCCACAACTTTACCAGAAGAAGAAGCTGCATCCAAAGAACCCTCGGGATCCAGGTCTCCCAGTTCCAACTTTTCACAGAAACGTCTCTCCCAGTCCATCCAGTGTCTCAACCTCCTCCACATCCTTAACAGTACCAGCAGAGAAGGCCAAAAAAGAAAAAGAAGACACAGTTTAAGCTCAGGAGTGTGGATGATTAGTAAGATGTTAACTTGCTTGAATTTAGTGAAAGTGGAACTTAGGAATTACCTCGCTTGGGGTGGATGAATGAGGCCATACTGGTGCCTTGCTGCAGTCTTACTTCGGATGATCAAGATGTTCCCATAGCGTAGTAATCATAGTAGTTAAGTGAGTGAATGAGAGTGCTATATTACATACACTTTGGTTATACCAGAAATTAAAAATAAAATAATAATAATAATAATAAGAAAAAATCAGGATATAATGATCTGTGTTCCTGTAGCATACTAAATAAATAAATAAATAAATAAATAAGAAATAAAAATCCATAAACATTTGTGTGTCTTGATCCATGATCCATGATGTCTGTACCAGAAAATTACGTCCCTCATCAGAAAAAAAACCTAAGAGAATCAAAGAGAATCTCTGACACGGGAGTGTAAAGTCCGACATACTGAGACACATCAAATCCCTGACATGTTTGTGATTTTGCTACGCCGTGTTTGAGCAGGATAGAGAGAGAGAGAGAGAGAGAGAGAGAGAGAGAGCTCTCATGAAAGTTTCTGGTGGGATTCCTGCGAGCCGGTGGGATTTAGCACGATGGCCCCAGGTTAGTGTAAGGAATGTGGCCTGAGACTTAAAGCCAAAGCTTCTGTTTTGTTTGCAGCTTGGGTGTCAGGAACAAATATGCACAGTGACGTGATTGATGATAACAGAGTGCGATGGAAGAGAGTAAGCGAGATGAAAGAAATACCGCTGACCTAGTCAGGCTAAGGGTTCTTATCGTCTAGCCGGTTAAGAGGAGCGAAACCCTGCGGCAGGTTCAAAGCCTTGCTTTCCACCTTCTCCAACTTTCCTTTCTTTCTTTCCTTCTTTTCCCGTCTCTCCCTTTATCGCTGTCCTTCAGCTGGAATGTGTCATGCATAATGCTACAATTACATCCTGCAATAAGACAACAGTTTTAATTGTTTAATTAAGACATTTGAAATAAACTGGACATTGGAATTACATTTCTCTCGTCAGTAGATCGGCACTTGGTTTAATTTTCATTAGCATACATGACACAGAAATGCTGCAATCCGATTGGTTGGCTATTATGAGATAATCAATATTAGCGTATTACTATACTGGAACAGTGTGATCTGAATGGTCTGCTATTTCAGGATAAAAAAAACAAAACACATTATTCTGAGTAGATATTGTTTGAATCAAAATGATGGGATGCTTACAGTTTGTGATCGTCACTTGGAGCAGCTGGCGTCATCATAATCAAAATAAACTATAAAAATATAGTTTCACTTCTTTTTTTTGTGTTTCTGTGTAGTAAACACTAAAAAAAAATTAAAGAGCAGGGGTTACTTAAATTTCTGTGTATTATTTATATATTTATTATTTTATATGTTATATTTTAGTTTGATCTTTATTTGCTTGCATTACCATATAGTATATACACTGCCCAGCCAAAAAAACCAAACAAAATAAATAAATAAATAAATAGTCGCACACATGAATATGGCTCATTCTGGGATAATCAGCAAAATTTCCGTGACAAAGAATCTCAAATTTGTCTGGATTTATTTGGTTCTTGTCTGGAGGAAGTAAGCAAGATTTAAAATTTTACCTAATTCCAATTTCTAGTATATTAGCCGTTATAAAATCCACTGTATCATGTAATGAAAAATTAAATTCAGGGAACCGAGCTTAACTGATGCAATGAATTTATCTAATGATATCTGCAGCATAAAATATTTTTGTAGACAATCAGCATCAGTGCATCAAACAGTTTATGTGAAGAAATTCTTTGGAGTTGCCGCCGAACTTTGAAAACTGTAGGTCAAGTATTGACACAGTAACATGCGTAAAATTCAGACAACCCGGAAGATGGTTCAAAATCCTCTCATAAGAACTTGTGCAGCCATCTTTCCTTACCATTCGTCAAAGAACAGACTGTCAAAAATTGTATTAGTAACAAAAACTAACCAGAAAGACAACTTTTATTTTAAGATTCTGTCCTGGAAATGTTGCTGTTTATCCCAGAATTACCCATATGTTGTTGTTCCACCTTTAGCCTTTCTTACAGCACGTTATCCTCATGCCACCGTTTCATCAAACTTAAGCAACGTAACATTTATCTCCATCCAGTGTCGGGTTCATTTCTCACCGACGTCTTGAACTGATGAGGGAAAAACTGAGTCACTCCATAAAGTCTTCTCCAGCACATCCCGAAAACCTTCAATAGCTTTAAGGTCAGGACTCTGAGCTATGAGTCCCTGTTTCATATCCGTGCCATAAGGGAAGAAAACGTGCATTGATGTGAGACCCTGCTCATTTAGTACATTCAGCTCATCAGCTGACTTCATTTTATTGCCACATTAATGTTGCAGAGCTCAACTGGACCAACTAAAGCAACGACGCCATGGAGATCACATGCTGTGATCAAGAATAAATGCACTACATGAAGATATTAGAGCGTGAGCTTTTTTTTGTTCGTGCAGTGTACTAAAACAGTTACGCCCCTCAGGTTCAGTAGATGTTGCTGAATTGAACAACCCCTTCAGCGTTTCCTCTTGGAGACTATTCAGCAACATCCACATTCATGAGAAAAATGAGGTAGTATCATATTATGGCTATAGAGGTGACTTCCCATATGCTGAAAGTCTCTCCAAAGTGGACAGTTGCAGCTTATTTGCAGATAAACTCCTAAATCATGTGACTTCACTGAATGATTTGTGTTTTTCTCAAAATCACAAATTTGTAATATTAACCAGTGCACTAGTTATGGCACTGAGCCCTTCAAGTGTTCATAATCACCACCTGAGCTGGGAAAAATACTACTCAAATCACCTCTCCTACTAGTCAGGAATTATACACTTCTACAATATTCTTCATAAACTGCATCCACACGAGGACATTTGAGTTTATAAACATATCAGTTTTGCTTGCTTTACACCTGTCCAAACTTTTGTCCAAACTGACGGTGTACGCATTAAATAATAAAGTCATAAATGTGAAGTTATTGACTTCGAAGGTATAGTTAACCTCTTACTTACAATGTGACCTTTTGTATTGGCGGAGCTCTCCTATTTGGCAACTCTCAACTGATGCCTTTTTATTGCTATGACAGCTAGTCGATATTCAATCTTAAGGCTGCAGTGAAACTGCACGACTCTCAGAAGCCCTACTGTAATCATGACCTCTGCAATAACAGGACTCAAGCACTTTCACACTCCCCATAGACCTCTGAGATGTGGACTACACACACACACACACACACACACACACACACATACACCTCAATTATCCTCATTTGCTCTAAAGGAGTACTGACTGTAAACAGAAATATGGTGGAAAATGAGAACCATAATAATAACAATACTACTACTACTTCTACTACTACTACTAATAATAATAATAATAATGACTTCATGGCATGCATTTCATCTTTTGGTGGAAGGTCATTGCCAAAATAATTAGGTGATTGGTGAGACAGATGAAAGGTAGATTGGAAGTGACTGGGAGGGGAGGTTAATGTTTCTCTAATCAGTTTGGTCTGAGAAAATGCAGATTGTGAAATTTTCCAGCTACTTCCTTAGAAAAACGCATTTCACTTCTGATTAGATCTGATTAGCGACGTGGAGGCGCAGGGCTGCGTACAGAGCCGGAGACGGTTACACACACACATACACACACACACACACACACACACACACATACACTGTCTTTCAAGTGGTTGAGTCTCGGTCGGAGAGATGATTTAACTGTTGCATCACACTGTTCATTCTTCCACAATTTCACAGTACGAAATGTTATTACTCTATTAGCGTCTGAAATGATAAATGAGAGCAATTAATGGACTCCTACCAAATAAAACACACACTCAGGAAGGTATTACTTAATCCTTAAATATATGTACAGTACTCCGGAGCAGAGACGAGACCTAAAAAAAAAAAAAAAAACTAAAATGATGACTTCCACATTGGATCATGGGAATCCTCCGGTTCCATGGGCCGTTCTATCCAAAGAGGATGCGGGATTTACCCAAGGTACAAAGCCTCCAATAAAACTGTTCCTTTGTTATGCCAGGTAATAGCTTTTGAGCCACAGCGTACCGGGAAGCTAAATGCAGAGCAGATGTACTGTATAAAATCCAGGAGCTGATCAAAGGGACAGATACACAGGCAAATGATGATAAATGACTCTCTGCTGAATTGTAAAGAGTGCATGAATGTATCGAAGTGCTAGAGAGGAGCCTGGCCAGAGCAGTGTGTGTGTGTGTGTGTGTGTGGGTGTGTGTGTGTGTGTGTGTGAAAGAAGGAAAGGAAAAAAGTAAAAGAAAGAAAATGTCAGACCTCATCTGAATGATCCTAAGCAGGGGTCAGAACGATTAAGTTCCTACAGAGGGGAAACCGGGTTTGGACAATCTGTAATTGATTTTGCAAACAGATCACTGAGCCACAACACACACACACACACACACACACACACACACACACACACACACAGGAGCAAGTCTCTCCTGTGAAAGTTTGTCTCACTCCCTGGGCCCTCCGCCGCAGCACCGGATGACATCATGACGGAACATATTTCTGCCCCCTTTATCTTCTGAAAGATGTGTTAGCCATGTGCAGGCAAAACCCAGGCGCGATCAAAGGCATAGCATTGCTCTGGCAGCGAAAAAAAGGAAAAAACTCAAATTCAAACACGATTTCTCGGCAGAGAAATAATCCGTTTATTTCAAGACATATTTCCTTACATGTCCGACTCATGTGCCTTTTATACAATTTAACATGGCCTACTTTTTCCAGATCCGAGATGAAAGAGAAGGCTTGACCCTTGACAGGAAGATGAACACTTTTTATTCTTTGACATATGCACATCTGATAAAGTTTTGGTTTTAGCTCTGTATGAGCTGTGAGCTAATGTCTCTCTAACACAATCCCAGGCCTGACTGCCGCGTCTTGAGGGTGGGGGTCGGCGGCGGTAGAAGGGGTTAGCGTCATGACCAGGCGACATGATAAATCACTCCTTCATTACTCTGCCTTTAGTATCTGTTTATGCCCTAACAAATTGAAACCCCACTGGCACAGACCTGCCTCGCCGCACCTTCTCCGGCCCCCTTCCCGATTAGTTCAAGGTGGGGCGGGTTTTGCCCTCTCCTCCCCTGCTTTTCCTTCTCTTGCTCTCCTCTGTGTTTTGTCTCTCCTCTCTGTGGGGGAGAGAGGTAGACATATGTAAGCAATAAAGTCGAAGGGTCTGTATCTACCACAGGCTGGGCGCGAGGAATGCAGAACCAAACCATAGAATAATAATAAGGTGAACGCTCGAGACGGAAGTCAGGAGATGGGCACATCTGTACCCCATACCTGTTGGGCGATCTGGGCGAGTGGCAGGGTTTCTGCCTGCCTGGCATCACTTCAAACGGATGAACAGCGCAGGCCAAAAGGGTGGTTTGACCCAACGCGCTAAGCTCCTGCTAAGCCTCTCAAAGCTGGAAGGAGGTGTGGAGAGATAGAGAGACAAGCAGTGAAGAGAGGCAGGAAAGAGGACGACAAATATTAAGCCTGGTTCTGGATCTGCAGATATATCATTACAACAACATCAACAACGACAAAAATCAAAGCCAGGAGAAAGATGAAAGATGAAAGCAGTGACGACCGACAGTAAATACAGCTCTATCGAAGTCAGCAGTAATAACCTGCTCCGCGTACAGGCGTCCTATCGCCTGTGCAAGAGGCCCCTTTTTTATGTAATGTTAATAAAATCAACAGCCTGTTTATTATAATCACTAAAAATAAACTATCAAAGCACCAAGGCAGACAGTTTAGGTCCTGAGGCATTTATCAGCTTTGAACACTTTTCTTTTTCTCCTCCCACCTCCCCTTTTAGACGCCACGCACTTCTCCGGAGCACGTCGACGCACTGACACCATTCTTTCAAAATGAGGCGCATCCGTCGTAATTGCGTGCTACGTCGTCGCTCCGCGCTCATCAAAAAGTGCGATTTGATCAAAAGGCTGTTTCCGCACTATTAAAAGGCACTCATCAAAAGATCATTTTAACAAAGCTGCTGATACACTCAGGGCCTGGAGCGGTGGTGCAGGGAAACAAAAAAGGGGGGAAAAAAAACAACAAGGATGCTAATGCTAACAAAAATGAAAGAGAGAAAAATCAAGGCACCAATGACAAATGAATGAGTGATTAAAAAAAAGGCAACTAGAACAAACCAAAAGAACCATGCGATCTTCTTGGAGGAAGCAGGCCTATCCCAGAATACTGCAGGACAGGAAATGCCCGCTGAGAGCAGCAGGCTTCCCTGTGGAGTCCTGTGCCAGTGGAATGCATGAAATGAATAGTGACATCATGTTGCTTGGTCAACAAAGCTGGATGATTGATGAGGACAAGCGGGCAGGGTGATGGCCAGTTGTTGGCCTTCCATGGGAGATGCCGTTTCCCTCTGACCTCCAGTCCTACCCTCTGAAAGCGATAGCAGTGACTCTCTCTCTCTCTCTCTCTCTCTCTCTCTCTCTCTCTTGCAGGCCCTGTTGCTGTATCCTTCTCCTATCCTGACAGGAATATGATCTTTCAACTGAACGTCGGCTAGTCTGCCCCCCAATGGGCTTGCCTTTGGTCTGTTTTCAGATTAGCGTGTTCCCACACAGAGGCCAAACCAAGACAACATTACCTCTTCAACTTGATGAGCAAACACTTTTATGTCCAAAAATATTATTAGCAACCCGGCTAATTCCCTTTGACATTAAAAAAAAAAAAAATTACGACGGTAAAATATTACAGCGAGTAATCTCACATTATTATTATTATTATTATTATTATTATTATTATTTTTATTATTTGGTATGATTGGTATTATTGCTCATTACTCTGTGAAGCACCGTGTCACTGTCCATTTCCCAACACTAGTACGTTCTAATGAAATCTGACAAATTGACTGTGGATGAGGCTTCCAGATGGATGTCACCCAGCTGTGTTTTGAACCTGCAGAGCACCGGTACTAGCAAATCTCTTTAAATACTGGGAGTCTCTCGAGTCACATGATATCTTTCTGGGTAATGTGACAGTACTGCTAGTGCCTGATGTGTTTGCATAAGGAAAACAGAATTAATCTTGGTCAAGCTTCACACTATCTATTCAGAAAACTGTTTTTGTATGTTCAATACATTTAAAACAAAACTTTTAGATTTCTTTCATTTTTCTTTTTTCTTTCTTTCTTTTTTATATTTTATACTGATTTACTGTGAGGAAAACATGGGGAAAAATAAAAGCAAAGCAAGTTGAAATTCAAAAAATATTCAAATTTAAATAAAAAATAATTAAAATGTAATAAATATTTATGCAATAAATAATAGCCGTCATAAAATAACGAATGCTATTTTTTAAAAATATAAATTGTATCAAATACGAATAAAAATTTTAAATTATCGAAAATAAATGTATTGATTTATTAAAATATAATCAGTAAAGGTTTATAAATTATAATCAAATGTGAAGTCAATTAGGAAACTATTTAGAAATACACTATAAGTGTTCCAGTTAAATATAAATATCACACAAAATTACTACATTAAAAATAATAATAAAACATTTATATTCATTTTAACACAGACAATGGGTGAATTTAGGTTCAGCTGCACAGAGAATTTTCGGACTAATGTTTATTCATCAAAAAAAAAAAAATCAGTTGCACAATTGAGTTTATTTAAGTTTCTTAGCTGTTTCTGGATTATTATCTACGTAGCATTTTTTCTGAAAGTTCATTATTTTTGAAAATATACAGGGCCGGGTGAAGCAGAGACACTATTTCCCCACAAACCTGATTTTTATTTATTTATTTTTATTTAAATTGTTTTTATAGATTATTCTCTTAATAGCATATACTTCATTCCTCTTATTATTATTATTATTATTAATATTATGATCATAATTGTTATTATGATTATTATTATTGTTATTAATAATTCATTCAGACGCTTAATCCTAATCAGGGTTGCAGGTAGGCTGGCGCCATATTTCAGCCGACTCTGGGCGAAGGCAGGGTACACCCTGGACAGCTCGCCAAGCATTACAGTGCCAATATGCATACAACCATCCACACTCAGACTCACAATAACACCCAGGGGTCAATTGGAACGGCCAATTAGCCAACTGTGACTATGCAAACTCCACCCGAAATTATTATCATCATTCATATTTATTTATTTCCTTATTTATTTATCTGAATTTATTTATTTTTCGCGAGTGCAGCACTGGGACATGTCAGTAAACTCTATTACACATGTTAAAAGAGCTGCTAGTGATTCCCTGGCCATCAGTACCATTGGGTATAAATGTGTGTGCGTGCGTGCGTGCATGCGTGCGTGTGTGTGTGTGTTGTTAGCCTTCTATTATTCCTAAGAACATCCTTTAGCCGCTGATGAAAAATAATATTTCAGAATTTGGCTATTATTTACACGAGCTCTGCAATAACACAACCCTTGAACTGGAAATAAAGGTCTTGTTTCCCCCTTTCCTCTCCTGCTGGAGCTGACGTGAGTCGACACGATTCGTTTAGTTCTGAGCCACACCAACTGTGTAAAAGAAATAAAAGCAAGATGACTTGCTGTTGTCCAGGTCAAGGCAACAGAGAACAACACTCTCTCTCTCTCTCTCTCTCTCTCTCTCTCTCTCTCTAGTAACTGGTTGAGATAAAGTGTCTGCTGCTACAAATCTCTCACAACACATGAAATGGCCTGGTTAAGGCTTCGTCACTTCCTGAAGTGGTTCAACTGAAAGCTGCGCAGAGAAAGATATTAGGGTTCTCCATGAGACAATCCAAAGGATAAAATATTTTTTTTTCACTTTCATTTATTATGCTTTTTTTATTAGGAAATTACACAATAAACAATACCTTACAGGGGGCACAGTGGTGTAGTGGTTAGCACTTCTGCGTCACAGCAAGAAGGTCCTGGGTTCGAGTCCCAGGTTTAGCAAGGGCGTGTCTGTTTCTGTGAAGTTTGCATGTTCTCCCTGTGCTTGTGTGGGTTTTCTCCAGGGACTCTGGTTTCCTCCCACAGTCCAATGACATGCACATTAGGCTAACTGGCTGTTCCAAAACGCCCCTATAGGTGTGAGTGTGAATGTTTGTGTGTCGGCCCTGTAATGGAGTGACGAAGTAAGCCTTGATTCAGAGTGAGAGTGAATGAATGAACAATAGCTTGCACATATATAAAGGGAAAGGGAGAGTGAGACAGCGAAAGAGAGAAAAGGAAAATGAGAGGCAGACAAATACATGCAGACAGAAAAATAAAGGGAAGAAAGAGAGAGAGAGAGAGAGAGAGAGAGAGAGAATGACAGACCAAGAAGGAGAGTAAGAGGCAGACAGTGAAATAAAGAGAGAGAGAGAGAGAGAGAGAGTATGAGAAAGAGAATGAGAGACAGATAGAGAGAAAGACAGACCGAGAAGTAGCATGAGAGTCAGACAGTGAATATATATATATATATATATAGAGAGAGAGAGAGAGAGAGAGAGAGAGAGAGAACTAAAGGTCATGTTCACTCTCTGGGTGAAAGATGAAAGAGGTTATTAATAGCCAGTGCATTTACATGCCCTAAGTGGATGTTTATGTTGGAATTTGCTGCTTATGTGTGAACATGGAGGGCCTGTAAACACGGCCATTCAGTTCTCATTTCCCTTACATCAGTCATATTGTTTCAACTTCGCTCTGCGTCGGCCACAGTTTAAAAAACATCGTTTGGGGCATTATCTTTTAAGTGGTTCCACAGCAAGGGCTCCCGGGGGCCGGTAATCAAGTTGACTCAACGAGTCCCCCTCCTTTTTCTGTCCCGTCATCCCTTCACGCTACAGTGCCTTTTCTGTAAATGCACAGGGAAATGAGAGAGAAGCAGAACGAGAGAGAGAGAGAGAGAGAGAGAGAGAGAGAGAGAGAAAGAGAGAGATAGAGAGAGAGAGAAAGAAAGAGAGAGAGAGAGAGAGAGAGAGAGAGAGAGAGAGAGAGAG
>JAOUQZ010000035.1:4303280-4318699 GCA_028564935.1 Neosilurus hyrtlii
TCTATCTATCTATCTATCTATCTATCTGTCTCTCTATCTATCTATCTATCTATCTATCTATCTATCTATCTATCTATTACAGTTGAAGAAGTTTATGATTTTCCACTCTTCCTGGACACATAAATAAACTCTTACTCCAGCTGACTCCACCCATTTCATTCATCAATCCCTCCCTTTTTGTTCTGTAGTCACATGATCCAATTCTAGAGATTTCACTTGATAAATCTGTGCATTGTTTCGAGAATATTCAAATCACTCACTAGCACTCATTTAGAATGGAGGGCACTCAGGGTCATCACGTGTTGCTATATCACTGTAGCTTAGCATACTGACTGTGACATGTACAAACACGAGCTAATCCTCTGGGCTTTGCTTGGTGTTATTGTACTGGAGTTATTTCTGTAGTAACAGGAGCCTGTATGTGGTTAATTCAACACTGTTAAAGGAAGGAGGATCTCTTCTATTGCATGACTGCAACAATGTTGATTCAATTGACTGTGTGATCTCACACACACATACACACACACACACACACACACACACACACACACACACACACACACACACACACACACACTATTAGTTAATTTGCTATTATTAAATTTACATTTTCCCGTTTTTTCACTTAATACTGTTTTAATCTTTCATATTAAGTGTAATAGACAAAAAAATCCATACCACTCCTTATTCTATTATATTTTAAATCATATATTTATGAGTACAACTGCACAAGCCTCATTAAAGCTAGAAGGTACACTTTTTTAATTTCTTGGAATAAATGAATGAATGAATGAATGAATAAATGAAACATTGATTAAAAAATAGAATAAGTTTTTAACCATTTAAAGACAAATTAAATGTAAGTCCCTTGTATTTTCCCCCCCTTATTTAAAATATTTAAATTGTGTTATGTCAAGTCATTTTTTTAAGGTCTAATTTGTTTGTTTTAATTTATCCTGTACTTACAGATTTTTTTTTTTAATTCTTTACAACTAAAAACATTATTTAATGTAGAGCGAACTTCAGGAGGGCGGCACGGTGGCGTAGTGGTTAGCATGTCCACTTTGCAGCAAGACGGTTGTGGGCTCAAGTCCCAGGCTTAGTGAGGACGTTGCGGTATGGAATTTACATTTTCTCCTTGTGCCTGTGTGGATCTCCTCTGGGGTACTCCAGTTTCCTCCCACAGTCCAAAGACATGCACATTAGGCTAGTTGGCTGTTTCAAATAGCCCCTAGGCGTGGGTGTGAATGGTTGTGTGTGTGTTGGCCCTGTGGCGAGCTGTTCATGGTGTACACCGCCTTTACACAGTGTTGGCTGAGATAGGCTCCAGCCTCTCCATGACCTAAATAGAAGTAAACAGTTCAACGAATGCGTATGTGAGTAAGTGAGTGAGTGTCACTAACAAAAGAAGCTCTGTGAACCCCCCCAAAAAACAAACAAACAAACAAACAAACAAACGAACGAACGAACGAACGAATGAATGAATGAACAAACAAATTAATTAATTAATTAATAAATAAATGAACAAAGATAGATAGATAGATAGATAGATAGATTTGTTCGATAGTTAGTTAGTTAGTTAGTTAGTCAGTTAAATAATTAAATAATTAATTAATTCATATATGTAGCCTAAAAAAGCCCAAACTTGACTGTCATATAAATAATTTGGTTTTGACTCTTTAAGTTAATCCTTTCTTGCTCCTTGCATCTCATAGCATTAACGGTGCTCATTAGCTGATATCTAGTCTTCATAAAGTGCATGACAAAAGATCTTACACCAAAGATACACACACCAGACTCTGAGGCTCGCCTACTCTCAGCGTGGACAAAATCGGCTGGGAAGAGGAGAGAAGTTCTGTAGTGTCCTTCTCGTCTCTGAAGAGCAGCGCGCCCTCGGCAGTGGCCTGGCATGCTACACTGGGTATCCGCTTCTTATGCTATCTCCCTAATGAGGACACCAGCTTCTGTTTTTATGTGTCCGCTCACCCGGCCAAAACCATCACACACTCATACATATTCCTAACAGACACACCACACACTCCTTTCCTGTCGTATTGCTTCATCTGCTGTTCGATTCAAGATTCAAAAGCTTTATTGTCATTCTTCAACAGTACATTACATGGAATTATACAATATATTAATACAAACTGTGCAATAAGGATGTGCAGCTGCGATGAGCAGACAGTAAAGTGATTAGTGGGAAGAGAACAGTGTACAACATGGTGGCTCGTAATGGTATATACACATGCATCGATTGTGAATATCTGGATATAGATATTAATATCTGAATATAACGGAGGGTTGGTAATTAGGAAGGTAGTGTGACGTTTGTATTTGTCTACACATAATGCCAATTTATTTGAGTTTCATTATCAAGAAACTTGAGTAGTTCTGGACTTCAAGAGATTAAAAAAATAAATCAGTAAATATTAAATAAGCACATATTGTACCTGTACAATCTCTCGTTTAATGATGTCTTATATATCATACACTCTGTTATATACCACCTCTAAAAAATGCTTAATCGTAATTAAGGTCGCGGGGAGGCTAGTGCCCATCTCAGCCGACTCTGGGCGAGGGCAGAGTACATCCTGAACAGTTCACCAGGCCATCGCAGGTCAGAAACACGTTGATGGCATTGCAGCTACTATTGACGAAAATCAGAAATGATTCTTTTACAGTCCTCTCACCACAGACAGTGAGAGACATGGCTGGCCCAGTTAGCTGCACTGGGGGAACATAAATAATAATAATAATATATATATATTTTTTTCATTATCGTATACACACACACACACACACACACACACACACACACCCACACACTACTACTACTACTATCTCTACTACTTTTACTATTATTACTACTACTACTACTACTATTACTACTACTACTATCTCTACTACTTTAACTACTATTTCTACAACTACTACTATTACTACTACTACTATAACTCATAATTTGACAATATTTACCTGCATGCCAGTGATTTTGGTACATTTTAATACAATTAAACTTTAAACAAGTGTACCGGCACACACCCTACCCAAGCCACCCATTGTGTACAAGTATAAACTTATAAATTTGCACTCATGACACTTTTTTTTTTTTAAATAAATAGCCAGTGCTGACAGAAGCACACATTTTCTCTCTCAATCAAACTGGTGGTCTCAAACTCTCACCTTCCCATCCTGACTGTAAACAAGCCAGTTTATTTTCAGCCCAAGCAAATAAATGGGATTTAACTCCTATGAGGACCGGAGGAAACAGGTAGATTTCCACTGAACTGGGTGTATGTGTGTGTGTGTGTGTGTGTGTGTGTGTGTGTGTGTGTGTGTGTGTGTGTTAATCATTCAGTTCAGGTAGCTATTGAGAGAAAGTCCCCTGGTGATATGATGAACACAAACACCCCTTATTTGAAATGGAAACACACAGAGTGGGCAGAACAACCACCCCAGCATGGGTGCGATAGAGACTGGAAAAAAGAACCGGGGAGGAAAAAGTGTCTTTATTGGGCTTTTCCTTTGAACAACATCGCTATAGATAGAATCGCAATTCACACTGGATTTCACCGGTCCTGATGTAGCGTTTCGGAAAATAGACCTCGACTTCAAAAGAGACCGAAATGGCAACGGGTGGAATGTTACCTAGCTGTGTGTAACCCTGCGACATGTTCCACTAATGTCGGAACAGGCGGTTACATGAGATGGGTTTGGAAATGAATGGGTGTCTTTGGTATGAATGGAAGAAGGTGATCTAAGGTCACTGTGACACATAATGAATATGGAATTAAATGCTTTCTTTCAAAATTTCCACTCATTAACCACTTTGATTCCTGTTTCAAGTTTTCTGTTTGACATTAGCAGCAAAGATAACCTGCAGGTTGACCGTGTGTGGAGTTTATGACCACCTCAGGCCAGCATGGGCTTCCTCTGGGTGCTCCAGTGTCCTCCTACAGTCCTGATGTTTACATCAACTGGCTAAATCACCTGTAGTTGTAAATGTGATGGGAATTGTCTGTCTGTCTGTTAGCTCCTTTTCTCTAACATGAACCTGGTGCTAGTTCTAGGCTGGTGCTAATGCTGGTGCTGATTTGGAGTTGGTTTCACACAGGCTAGAGAGTCACTGCAGACTCGTGTCACTATGTCACTGGAGATATATGTATACATTTCTGTTTTTTACAGCCCTGCCAGTGCAACAGAATGACCCAAAGGGTTGCTGGTACAAATAATTATAGCATTTTGGTGAATTTCTAGCATTTCAGAGTGGGTGACTGGGGAAAACTAGGAGCTTTTCCAGAATTATCCTGGGTGGATAATAAGCAATTATTGAATAAAGCGATGTATGATATACACTGCAAAACTGAACAAGTTCATATTACTTAAAACTGATTGCTTAAGAATATATAAGCCCTTATTATTTTAGTACACTTTCATTAAAAAAATCTAAATAATAGACATGAAATAATAAACAGTCGTGTTGGGTCGCAGGGAGGCTGGTGCCCATCTTAGCTGTCTCTGGGCGAATGCAGGGTACACCCTGAACAGCTCTCCAGACCATTGCAGGGCCAACACACACACAACCATTCAGGGGGTGATTTGGAATCACCAATTAGCCTACTGTGTATTGTTTTTGGACTGTGGGAGGAAACTGGAGTACCGGAGAAAACCCGCACAGCGCAGGAAGAACCTGGTGGCAATGATGCTATTCCAAAAATTGTTTGATGGCCCTCCGCCAGTCTCTTGATGTCCATTATCCTGACAGCAATCCAATCAGATCACGCCGTTCCTGTGTAGTATATTCTAAAAAGAATCAGTACACTATAGAAGGTAGACTTCATTACTCAAAATCATGTTACTGAGGTTTAACACCAGAAGACAGGGTTGAAATGTGGTACAGTACATATTTTAGCACCAAATGATTGACTGGGGTTTGAAAATCAAGTGTCAGCGTGGCATTTACAAATGTGAGAATTTCTCACACTGCAGCTGAAAACATATCTGTGCTTCTCTTTTTCTCATCTGGACGTAAACTTGACATCAGTCATAAATCACACTCAGGTTTCGGGGTGCGTGAAGTGTGTGTGGGAGCTCGGGTGAGGTGGTCTGGGGTTTTTTGTGCCATATCTCTAGTACCAAATACTTGAGAGACCTATATTTCTGACAAAAGTACAGCAACTACATTTTTAAATCATTTTACATTTTTTTGGCACTGTTAATTCCCTGAAAAAGCACAATTCTATCAGGTAGACCGCTGACGCAATGTAAATCTATCCAGCCTGAGTGCACAAAGTGGAGGGTCACTGAGGAGTCATGGATTTTGAGGAGGTATAAACCTGGTGCTTTATGGCTATCCCAATTGTTGTGTGTTAGAATTATGTGCATTGTATTAGCCCTAATGAAGGACATAAATTCTCGGGTTTTTACGAGTGGCCTTTTTTACGAGGCAGGGGAAATTGTAAAATACACGCTTTTTTACGTTAGCCATGTTTGTCGCCCTGCCACCGGAGTTCACACACGCTGTTCTCATTAACCCGCAGACACTCAGACCGGTGAGGGAGTGTGTGAAAGACTGACTTTTCATTACCTGACATTTAACAGACAGCTCCACATGAGCGTGTGATTGGTTGATCAAAGCCGATGTGGGATCAGGATGATTGCATTCTCAAAAAAAACAAAAAAAAAAACAAAACAAAAAAAAAAAACACTTATTTTCACTAATTTTCAATTCGCTTGTCTTTCTTTTGTGTAATTTAATGAACGTATTCACACCTTAAACAGCAGTGATATTAAATAAATAGTGTATGTGACAGTGATTTAGGACTGCTGTTTAAAAAAATCTAAATTACAAATAAAGGTTTTTTTTTTAAATAAAGTCATAAAGATTTGAGTAAAAAAAACCTTATACATAATATTATGAGGACAAATAAAGTTTAACTTTCCTAAATAAAGTCATAATATTTTATGAAGTAAAATGTAATAAATAAATATTTTATTAAAGAACTCATGATATTACTTAAAAAAGTGATATATGTACAAGAATGGAGTTATAGTAATAGTTTTTCTTCAAAAGTTATAATTATACAGTATTTTATTAGGATTTAAAGATATACATTTTTAAAATTAAATAAATTATGTTTAAAGAAGCTATAATATCACAAGAAAAAAGCACAGTAGACTAAGAAAAAAAATCATAATATGCATGTATTCATTTTGTAAGCCGCTTAAACCTAATTAGGGTCGTGGGGAGGCTGACGCCCATCCCAGCCGACTCTGGGTTAAGGCGGGGTACACTCTGAACAACTCGCCAGGCCATTGCAGGGTCACCCCACACAACCATTCACACTCACACCTTGGAACAGCAAATCAGCCTGCTGTGCATGTTTTTGGACTGTGGGAGAAAACCGGAGTACCCGAAAGAAACCCATGCATGCATGTGGAAAACATGCAAACTCCACACAGAAACCCCTGAGCCTGGGAATTGAACCCAGGCCTTCCTGGGGTGAGGTGGACATGTAAATCACTGCGTCACCGTGCCACCCAATCATAATATTATCTCATGAAATATTATGAATAAGAAAAATAAAGATTAAAGTTACAATAATATCTCCTAATATACTATGACCTTATACTTGAATATTATAACATTATTATAGAAATAATAATTAGTAGATCTAAAATAGTCATACAAATAGTGTATGTTCAGTAAGTTATATCTTTATTATTATTATTATTATTATTATTATTATTGTTATTATTATTAATATTATTATTATACCAGAAAGAGTAAGGATAGAGTTAATGCTCCATCCGTAAGACATGAAGCCACCTCTTCTTTTTTTTATTACTTTTCATAGCACTTCCTGTATTTCGATGCACCTGAACACAGTTGGAAGAAAGTGCTATCCGCCCTCTTCCACATACATGACATACAGATTGCTAGTGTCGAGCTGATTAAAAGAGAGGATGGATCTGCAGCCTAGCCTGGGGAATTCTGGGTACGAAGTGGTAAGACACTCCGTCCATCTCAGAACACCACACACACCTACACGCACACTCACTCACACCTTTAGCATAACCATAAAAATCATGCACCTCATTCTAAGGTGGTTCTCAAAAAGTACAACTGGCTCTGGAGGGTGAGTTGGCCGGAGGAAACTCTCCAACTAACTGATTGACAAATCAAGCAATTACACAGAAATTGATGATGTCATCATTTCTTATTTCAGCTCTAAGCATCCTGCCACATTTCACATTCACAAGCTTGACCTAAATGAGAGAATAGAGTCGTGAGAGAGAGAGTGAGAGAGAGAGAGAGAGTGAAAGAATAAAGATTGAAATATCTCCCAGGGACATTCTGCATGCTATTTCAGAACAGCTCTTATCTCCTTCCTGTCAGCCATGTTAATATAGGGATGAACAATATTTCATGAAGGGCAGCTGAATGCAGCTCGGCTGGCACGCGCTCGCTCCTCTTTCTCCTCCTCGTGCCCTCGTTTGTCTTTTGTACCCCCTCTTTTCTTCCCCCTCCCTCTCTGTCAGATGAGTCACGGGTTAGCAAGGGAGGGTGAGAGGGTGATAAGCCTCGCTCTTATTTCTCCTCCTCGTCCTCTCCTCGACACTCGTTTGCATTTTCATATCAATAATCGGGCAATTTCCCTACATGCTAATCCATCAAAGCAGAGCCAGGCGTAATCCGGAGCAGAGAGGAGCTCTGGAGGCTGCAGGTGAAGTGGCGTAGTAGAAAGACATTTGTTCTCATGAACCGCACACAAAAGCCGCCTGTGTCTGGCATGATCGATTGTAGGTATGGCGGAGACTCAAGCTGGTGAAGAGATGCTCAACATTCTGCAACTGTTATAAGAGAGAGAGAGAAAGAGAGAGAGAGAGAGAGAGAGAAAAGGAAAAAGAAAATAGCAGCCGAATGAACCTGCTCAGCTTCCACGCTTGCATGGCCTTGCCCTTTGTCTGTGTATATAGCCAAAGTGCTTACCTCTCCTCTGTAAAAAGATGAACAATGCAAAGCAAGGGCAGGAAAGGCGCAAGAAAAAGAATATCAGCCGCACTGTAATATCTACAAATGCTGACAGGGTTGAATTTCACTGCCGTATTTAAGATTACCCCAGCTTTCAAAAGGAGAATTTTGCACAGCAATAAGACTGTTTTTTTATTTTAATTTCTCTCTAAGGTCGGCATGGTGGCATAGTGGTAAGTACGCCCGCCACACAACAAAAAGGTCCTGGATTTCTGTGAGGAGTTCATGTTTTGTGGGTTTCCTCTGGGTACTCTGGTTTTCTCCCACAGTCCAGTAACATGCACATTAGGCTGAGTGTTTCACATTGCCCTTAAGTATGAGTATGATCTGGCAAGATGTTCAGGATGTACCATGCCTTCACCCAGAGTTGGCTTTTTTAAGATGCTATCAGATCTTTTCAGGGTGACAAATGCAGTCAGTTTGAATTGAATAAAAGGTGTGTTCTTCTTCTCGGTGCAGTTCCTTAAGCAGAGGTCTCGAATTGCCGGCTAATACCAGGTTATCATGGCTGGGACTTTCATTCCGTGACTATACTGGTAGATTTTGTATGCGGTCTCATGCAAAAATATGGGTGGAGAAAATGAGCACTTGCGCAAGAAACACGACAATCCGCAATGCATACATCTTAGCTGTCATGTCTACTGGCAGTACGTACAATGCATACATGGCAGCTACTGGCCCATGAACATTAGGACCTCCATGGAAATCTGTGGCAACATCCAACAGGCCATGGAATGGTTGAACTGATCCGATGCTTGACCTACAGTCAAATTCAACATAACCAACCATTTTGTGAATAGAAGCCACAATATAGCTTCCTGGCTCTTACATATTCCAACGGAAGTGCTCAGTATACTTACAGTATTATGTAAGTTGACCCCAGAAAGCTAAAGATTGTTTATTGTGGTCTACCATGAAGTAATTCCAGTGCTGTAAGACCGAGGCTTTCGGAAGATGGAAGGTAGTAATTGCACTCGAGTGTGAAACAAAACAGTTGGTCCCTCACTTTTATATCTCTTTATCAACTTCAATTTAAAACACACACACACACACACACACACACACACACACAAACACACAGACACACACACACACATATATATATATACACACCAATCACTGATAATCAATATCCTGCCCACAACCAATCTCTGATAGCCATGGTCCCCCCAACAACCAGTTACTGTTGGTACCACCCACAGCCAATCACTGATGGACCATGGTCCTGCCCATAACCAATCACTAACAACCAAGGTCTCATCCACAATCTATCACTGATGGTACCACTCACAACCAATCACTAAAACTATGGTCCCACATACAACCAATCACTGATAACCATGGTCCCACACACAGCCAATTACTAATGGCCCCACAAACACCCAATCACTAATAACCATCGTCCAAACCACAAACAATTATTTGTAACCGTGGTTCCATCCACAGCCACACACAAGCAATCACTGACAACCATGGTCCTCTTCACAATTAATCATTGATGGTACTATTCACAGTCAATTACTGATAACCATGGTCCCACCCAAAACCAATCACTGATAAACATGGTCCTTCCCACAACCAATCACTGATAACTATGGTCCCTCCCAATACCAATCATTGTTTACCACATTCTTGCAAACAACCAATCACTGATAAACATGTTTACTCCCACAACCAATCACTGATAACTATGGTCCCTCCCAATACCAATCATTGATAACCATATTCCTGCCAACAACCAATCACTGATAACCATGGTCCCCTGACCAAACACTGTTAACCATGGTCCACTGACCAATCATCAATAATAACCACTTGTTTGACCCTCGTGTCTATTTGTTCTTTGTCTCAAAAATTATTTTTGGAGATAATACATTTTATAAATATTAAATATAAAAAAACAGAGCATCTCTCATCTAATTATTTAAGGCCTGTGTTTGTGTGACTTTTTGTCTTCATGCTTCTTCATCTTTGTATTTCTGAAAAAAATGAATTTTATTTTTATTTTTGTTTTAATCCAACACACCCCTCACAAAGTCGCCCACCTCTCCCCCAATTTCCACTCTGCAAACGGACTAATAGGTGTAAAATCTCTCCGAGACTCCTACATTAGATCTACAATACCAATACAGTGAGAGCGAAAAACTTGAGACGTCTCATTAGTAGCACACTTTTCATCTCTGTGTGATTTAAACCAGTGACTAGGTCAAATCTTTTTAGCTACCTCCAGGGAAATCATGTCACCACCAAACAGAGGAAAAAAAAAAACCTTCTCTTGTCTATGCCTCTTTCATTCCGCTCAGTCACTGGCCTGCGCTGATAACGCTGATGACTTTCCTTTCCTCCTTGTGAAACTTTGGATGCCTGTCTCAATTCGCTACTTAAACACACACGTGTCCCTTCTAATCCCGGACGCTGATGTTCACACGGAGCGTCCATACACCCGGCCGACGAGTGTGTAATGCAAATGGTCTTTAGTGAGACAGCGAAGCATGCGAGACATAGCAAATTACACTCCCTAACGCCGGTAATTACAGCTGTACCGACACGGCAGGAGAAAAGAACACGCTCGGAACAAGGGAGAGATTATGTATTAGAAATGTTATTAATGTGCCTCCATGCAAGGTCAGAGGATGCAGACATGATGGAGGATCTGCAAAGTAACATCAGAAGAGGAGTCACTGCGGCGCGAGAAAAATGTTTCCAAATTTTATGATAACTCCTCACTACAAATCAAGTTTTTTATTTTAATATATATATATATATATATATATATATATATATTTATTTATTTATTTTTGCTTAGGGTTACCATTTGTACCTTCTCGAGCAAATCCACTCAAGGGCATCATGCTGGCGCAGGAGGTAGCGCCAGCATCTCCACCTCGATCCTGAGCTCAGGTTGCCATCTGTTTAGAGTTTTGCATGTTCTTTGTCTCTGCATGTACTTCTCCGATTTCTTATTGGCTCCCAGACACATTCCAGTAGCTGATTGGCTAGAACTGAATGAGTGGCTGGATGTGTGCGCAATGACCGCTGATGGATTGGCGTCCAATCCAGGGTGTAGTCCCGCCTTTTCATTGAAAAATAGAGGGAGAAACAAAAAGGCATGTGCCCAGCCTCAAAAGCTTAACGTACGTATAGCTCATGACATGCTAAAGGGTTTAAAAAGGAATCAAGAGAGAATAGGGTGAGGATGATGAGGATGATGATAAAATGAATAAAGAGAAAGTTACAGAAGACCTGCATGATGAAGACAGAAAGGAGCTTTTACGGGAAGTGAAAACAACAACAAAAAAGGCTAATCCGTTTCATGCTAGTTCAGACAGAATAGTCAGTTGAATGTAAACAGCAGTTCAATAATGAATGCCTTTCCCCTGCTTTTCTTTTATTTGCTTTAAGCTCTCTCCCACACACACACACACACACACACACACACACACAAACTTGCTGCACAAGACACAAATTAGAGAGCATTTTTAAGGAAAAATTCAAAGTGAGGCGAAGGCTGCAGAATCAGTTATTATTTTTGATGTTGCAATTTCTGACACTTTGATGCAATCAGCGAGTAGCCGCAGCGCGAGAGCCTCTCCGGGGAGAGAACTGTCAGTGCCGAGAGGCTGGCGCGAGAGTAATTATCGCAGATCAAACCTTGCTCGTTAGTAGGCAGGGATGGGAGGCAAATGCCAAAAACCAGCCAATGTTTCGCAAACGCTTGTTCAAGGATATCCTAATTGCTATAAGTGGTTCCTTCAGGACTGACACATCAAACGCCGCCGGCTGCGTGATGTCACCAGCACGCCGCTCCACAATGGGTGAATTAAGGGAAGAGGGCGCAGTTAAGAACACAAACAAGGACGGTTTCCTGTCTTTAGAATGACACACACACACACACACACACACACACTCAGAGGTGCACAGATGCCCCGCAGCACTTCAGTGCACTGCATTAAAACCAACTTGTCATCTTTCTGACCTCTATCTGTCTATCTTTGTCTTTTTTCCTTCATATACACAAGCACATACATGCACACACAGTGTGCCAGTAGAGTCAGCACACACATTAACCTCGCCTCGATACACTGGCATCTATGGCAATTTTCACTAAAGATACTCTCTACTCAGAGTAGGGTGAAGCGCAAAAGATGTTGAGATGACGGTACGTTGCCAACGGTTAAATGACAACACCCTGCGATAATAATAATCTCTTTTGCTTAAAAGAAGTTCCACTTAAAATAGATGCATCACAAATAAACAGGCCTCACACCTCGATCTCCACCCTTCATAACTAATGACACTTGTTCTCATATTATCCTGCCAAGCATAAAATAACACCTAATTCGTCCTAAATAAAGCATTCTAATTGTGTTCACTGCTGAAGTTATGAGCATAGTTAAAATAGCTGAGTGAACTCCCACAACAAGTCAGTACCTGTTGAAGGAGAAACCTTTTTTGTTCCTACACACGTTTTGAACAGAACGGCTTACAAACAGTAACAGGATTTTATTTCTTCTTTTGTTTTTAGCGTTTGTTTTTGAAGGTTGAGTCCGCCTCGCAGAAGCGAGAAGGTCATCGGTTCAACTCCCAGGATTGGTGAGCGCATTTATGTTTGGAGATGGCATGTTCTCCTTGTGCTTGCATGCGTTTCCTCCTGGTGCTCCAAGTTTCCTCCCACAGTCCAGAGACAATCATACTTGACTTACTGGCTGCTCCGAATTGTCCCTAGGTGTGAGTGTAAATGGTTGAATGGTGGCAGTGGATTGGTGAGCTGTCCAGGGTGTACACCGCCTTCACCCAGAGTCGGCTGAGATAGGCTCCAGGCTCTCAGCTCTTAAACAACACATAGCTGTTTCAGGGATTTGCCCAGAGTGGCATTTACTAATTCTAAACTTAAAAAACTTAAAAAGGAGAGGTTGGTGGACCTGCCTCAAAATACAGTGTTAGTCAGCAAAATTAAAAATTAAATAAATAAAACGGTTATAAATACTTCCATGACTAAATTGCAGCGCAATCATGGAGGCTGCAGGTCATTATGTGGTAATTTTATATAATTGCTTTAATCTACTTTGCATACTGGATTTTACAATTTATAGTCACTGAAAAAAAACAAAAAAATCAATGAGGTGCCACAATGCTATTACTCACTATTTGACAGGTAATTAATGTAGTAATTATCAGTAATCTTCAGAACATGCCTTGCGAGTGTAAGTATGTAAATACACGGCTGGGCAGTATTTGTGACGTGTATTTAAACTAAATGTTCCTAATACCAAATTATTTAGTGTTTTGAAGTCACCGTAAAACACTTTCTCTGAGACATTGGTAAGCCGACTCATGCATTCAGCCTCCGAATGGTGCGACCGTTGAGATGAGATGACAGTTGATCCTGCAGGTGAGCGATGTGCAAGTTGTAAGTTTTCCATTCATTCATCCCTTCATTCATTCATTTTCTAATCCGCTTAATCCTAATTTGCGAGGCGGGCCTAATTATGGTTGGCGCCCATTTCAACCGACTCTGGTCACAGGTGGGGAACAGGCCAGTACACACCAGGCCATCGCTGGAGTTTTCCATCAATTTAAAAATAAATTGCTACAATTATTATTTCATTACTTCCACTTTAAGTTTATGCTGTACGTTTTACCAGCACATCCATCTTGCAGCAAGAGGTCCTGGGTTCCAGTCCCGAGCTCAGCGTTTCTGTGAGGAGTTCGCATGCTCTCGCCGTGCTTGCGTGGGTTTCCTCTGGGTATTCCGGTTTCCTCCTACAGACCAAAGACCTGCACATTAGGCTAATTGACTGTTCAAAATTGCCCCTAGTTGTGAGTGTGAGTTTGTGTCTGTGTTGCCCTGTGATGGTCTGTCGAGCTGTTCAGGGTGTATCCCGCCTTCGCACAGTGTTAGCTGAGATAGGCCCCAGCCTCCCTGCGACCCTAGAAGGGGTAACCAGTCTGGCATAAGAGTGAGTTAATGTTAGTTTCAGTAGTCTAAGCTGAACCTTGTACCAAGTTACAGAATGTTCTGGCTAACTATTTCACCCTAGTAGCAACTCTGCAAGGTGTTGTTAGCATGCTACTTGTTAATTTTCCTGCAGTTGTGAAAGTGTGTCAGGGGTGTTATTCATGATTACTTTATAATACCACGAGATGGTGTAACTTGTTAAACACAAACAGGTTTCGTGTCTTACGGTCATTAACAACGTTGTGCTTTGATGAGAATTTCACCTGTGTAACATTTACTTATTATTAAAGTTAATTGCTGCATCAATCCTCCTTACAGGTATCATTTAAATATCAAACATGCTATAATGACTATGCATTTATCAACTAATTCTTTATCTGATTGTTTGATAGGTGTTGTTTAATCCCTTTCTTCCTGCAAACAAACAGTGCATAAGGTGTGTAAGAGTATCGAAACGTCATCACTTCCAGTGTAGTATTCACCACACCTTCTCTACTGCTGGCAGGTCGGGACTGTAGGCAGGTTAGTCTAGCACACACCGTCTTTTCTTCCACAGCTATGCCACTGTAATGTGTGCAGAATGTGGTTTTGCATTGTTTTGTTGAAATAGCAGTCGTGTCCCAGAAACGGATCTTGCTTCAAAACTTATTTTTCACTATTTTTTTTTTGACTAATTCACAGTCGAAGGTGAGATGAATGTCGAAGTATATTCATTTTAGTGACATCCACCAAGCCTAAGGAATTGTTTCCTGTGTGTAAGCAAATTGTTTTTGCATGTATTGCAGGGGTACTTCAGTAAAAAGCACACTAAAACAAAACTTTAAGGGTTTATTTTATTTTATTATTTACTTCTTAAATTATGATGGATGCAGACAAGCTCACAGTGCAGACAGGTACAAAGCCTAAGAGCTATTTAAAGAAGTCTCTTTAAACCTTTTAGTGGTTTTGGTAGTACTAGGGGGAAACATAATAGAAAGCAAACTAAAATGAGTTTTTTTGTATTAATTTATTTATCACTACTATTTATGCAGACAGAGCCTCGGAGCTGTGCATTGGGATCTTTTCCAAATGTAACTTTATTATTATTATTATTATTATTATTGTTGTTATTGTTATTATTGTTGTTGTTGTTAAACAAAATAAACAAAAAAACCTGTGTATCTCTCATTATGGACATGATACGATACCTTTTTTATGGACATTTATTTATATCTGGAAGGAGTTGTGGGTGTTTGTGCTTTGAGAGAGTCATGGTGCATTGCATTAGTTTTCAAGCATGGGACATCTTCAAGAGATAGTAGTTTATGCTGACTGTTTTCTCCAATACATGTTTTTTTTTTCTTTTAGAGAGAGAGAGAGAGAGAGAGAGAGAGAGAGAGAGAGAGAAAGAGAGAGGGTATGCCTTGATAGCTTGTTGTAATGTAG
>JAOUQZ010000035.1:4319258-4329415 GCA_028564935.1 Neosilurus hyrtlii
AGAGAGAGAGAGAGAGAGAGAGAGAGAGAGAGAGAGAGAGAGAGGTGTGTGTGTGGGGGGGGGGGGCATTTCTGGTGGCAGCTGCTTATCAATGCTGTAATGCTGTACCATATAAGTGAGAACAGGAACTCGCTTGTCTCTCAGACATTCCACAACATTAAATCTAATTCTAAACTGTTAAATTGTGTAATCATTCATTACATTTATGGCATCTGACCAGACGCCTTTATCCAGGGCGACTTACATTTCATGTCATTGATACAACTGAGCAATCCAAGGTTAAGGGCCTTTCTTAAAGATTACCGGTATCCAGCATAATTTGTGTGTATTTAATACATTTAAGTAACACAGAGCTTTTTATTTTTAACATAAATGACCATTAAACAAGCACAAACTGATGTTGCCAGAAGATGTTACATATGATCATTTTAAATAGCTAGTAACGCTAATTCACCACAGGTACACCTTAAGGGCCCAACAGTGGCAGATTGGTGGTACTGGGGCTTGATCCACCAACTTTCTGACCACTAACCCAGAGCCTTAACCTCCGAGCCACCACTGCCTTTCATTAATAATGAAATATAATAACCAGTGTCAAATGACTGTGATATACGCAGCTGGGTATAACGTACTCTAACCATGCGGTTATACATAAGTATTCCACTTTGTTTCTGGGCTGCTTCGCATCAGGCTGCATCGCAGTACCCCTGTAATTATTGTTATTATTGTATAACCACATAGACTGGAGTGTGTTATTTCTTACAATGTCACTATAACGTGAAGCACATTCAAGTGCTACCTTTTCAACGTCTTGGCTGTTTCATTCTTAATCATCCAGGACGGACATGTTTCTTTTCTTAACTCTCACGTATGTCGTTGTTTGATGTTTGGTTAATTGTGTTCATTTATTGTGTCTCATTCCCTGTACGAATCAAACACTCATTCACAAGCCATACGGAGGGAGTGTACATACAGGCGCAGATACACACTGACAGTGCTGAGAACAGTCTCTCGCTCCTGTACAGTCAGGTCTGTAATTGGTAATGTCTTGGGGGTTTCTCTCTCTCTCTGTCTCTCTCTCTCTTTCCATTATAACAGGTCTTTGGGGATTGCCCTTGAGTTTAGGTCTGAGAGCAAGAGAGAGATGGAGAAAGAAGTAAATGCCCCTCTGGAGTGTATTTGTGGACTGTGTTTATGGTTCATGCTTTCTGGGATATGGATTTAACCTTCTGGAAAGGCGGGCCAGTATCACGATATAATATAGATATTGTGATAAATTATCTACTCAATACTTTTAACACAGTCCAACTCCATAATGTCCAATACAGCTAATTGGATTAAGTTTTATTTATTTATTTATTTATTGTTCATACATAGGTATTGGATTTTTTCTCACTCTTTGTTTTCAACTATGAATCTTTTTCTGGCACATATCGTGTATTATGTGGAGCTCTTCAGGTTTCATGAATTTTATAACCTCTAATCTTTATTTGACTCTCAAACCTTTAACACTGGGCCACCCCATAATATCCAGGGAGTAGCTTATTAGATGTCATTCTGTTTGTCTGTTAACTTGTTGAAGTGTACCTGTGTTGAATTAGCATTACTAGCTATTTAAGACAATCACGTAAAACATTAGCGGTTCCTTCTGGCAACATCAGTCCATGCTCGTTTTCAAAGTGCGCTCGAGTGTCACGACTCCAGGCGTGCTCAGAGACATGTTGCCTTCTCTGATTAGCTGTTCCAGCCTGGTAGTGATGCGAACTCGTTGGATCGGCTGGGCTACGTCACTGACCCGTGTAGCATAACACATTATCAGCCAGTGAAGAGCTGCACAAACAACAAGCACAGAAATCATGGAAAACATTTATTTTGTGTTCCTAAACCGACTGACGACAGGAAAGCCGAGTTGACAAAACGTTGGGTGCATAAGCCATTTTGGATTTACCGTCACACACATCTCTGGCAGCGTTCTCATCCTCAGAGACACTAGAATGTAACGTGTCACTGTCTCCATCAAAAGACGTCAATCCTGCCTAACATGCAGATATCACTTCCAGGAAATAAAACTGCTGATGCCTCTCTCAGCCGACACTAAGCGACGACGGGGAACACCCTGAGCAGCTCGCCTTACAATTGCAGGGCAACACGTACACAACCATTCCCACTCACATTCATACCTATGGACTATTTGGAAACCCACACAATCATAGGGAGAACACGCATACTCTACACAGAAATGCCAAGCCCAGGACTCAAACCCAGGACCCTCTTGCAATGAGACGAGTATGCATACCACTACATGAGCGTGGCAGTTTCTTCTTCTTATTATTATTATTATTAATAGTAGTAGTAGTGGTAGTTTGTATGTATGTATGTATGTACATTCATAAATTTGATCTAATTAAACATTTTTATTTTCCAAATTGCTTTATCCTTTATTAGGGTTGCAGGTCCATCCCAGCCAACTCTGGGCGATGGTCAGACTATCACAGGACCAACACAAACACCCAACCATTCACACTCACACCAAGGGATAAACAAGAATATCCAGTTAGCCTACTGTGCATGTCTTTGGACTGTTGGAGGAAACTGGAATACCCAGAGGAAACCCACAAAATTACAGGAAGAACATGCAAACTTCACACAGAACCGTCCTCGCTGAGGCCAGGACTCAAACCCAGGACCTTCTTGCTATGAAGTAGGAGTGCTAACCACGAAGCCTCTAAAATCTAATCAAAATATGCATATTGCGTGTATCTGTTAATGATGGTGACATGACGTTTTTGAAGGATTTAGGAACTCTTAACCTTTTGTTAACTCAGCTGTTAAAGGGCCACGTTGTGATGGCTTAACGACTGGATTTATTCATTTCCAAAATGGCAGGTTTGTGGATTGTTCCTGGTTGGTGTTCCTTCAGCAACCCACTTGGTTATTTCTTTCCTTTACTGAAAATCTTGGACACACAAAAACTTTGAGTGAGTTGATTCTGCTTCGAATGTTTTGTCATCGACTGAGGAGTTCACTTACCAAACTCTGTACAGCTATGCATCCAGTAGGTTAAAAAAATAATAATTTATAAAAGAAGTCAAATCAGTCCCTCTGGCTTAATATAGCGCAGTAGACGTGATGATGACAGCATCTGCTGCTCCTGTTAGAGGCCCGGCAGAGAGCCATCAGAAATTATGAGAGAGAGTAACTCACTTCTCAGCATAATGGGATTGTAAAGTATGACAATTTCAAGAAACATGCCATAAATTTGTCAAAGCGAGAGGCAGGTGAGACAGAGTGTTACACTAACCCTCTTGATAATGACAGCTGTATTCTGTGTATTGAGTCAGCAGGAGAGTGAGAGAGAGAGAGAGAGAGAGAGAGAGAGCAGTCACTTTAGATGATGAGGAGGATTAAATCACGGCAGGACGGAGAGTAAAGCGAGCTGATGGATGGAGGTGTAATGAACGTCTGTCCGTCCCAGCCATGGAAGGATGTGAATGCAGTGATGCGCGACTGGGAGAGCTCGTAAAGAAGTGTCGGCATGGACAGCTTCCGGCTCAGAGCGGGGACCAGCGAGGCCCTTTACGACCGCCACAGGATTTAACGGGCAATAATGACTGGAATAACCACTTCGAACATTGCAGAGTCCCGTGTGGCAGCCGGCGCAAAGCGAGGTGATATATTCTGGACAAGGGATGACAGGAGCAATGTTTCAAATAGAAGGGAGTGATGGGGAGGGGAAAGAACACTCTGGAATGCTTGTGTTGGGGTGGGGTTTGGAGACAGGGACTGTTAAAGGAATAAGGGCTACATATATAAATATACTGTATATAGACGTTAACATGTTAAGTTAGTGATATTTCTGCCATTTTTAAGGTAACAGGGTGAAGGTGGAATGAGGTCAGCATTGTCAACTCTACCAGCATTGTTTTGCATATTGTTAGCACTGGTTAGCATTGTTAACTCACAGCAAATAGGTTCTGACCAATTGACCTGTGCCTTTCTGTGGAGTTCGCATGTCCTTCCCTTTTTTACGTAGGTTTCCTCTGGGGTGCTCTGGTTTTCTCCTACAGTCCAAAGACATGCACATTAGCTCAACTGGCTTTAAATTGCCATTAGGTGCGAACATAAGTGTGAATACCTGCCTGTCTGTTAGCCCTGTGATAGATTGGTGACCTGTCGAGGGTGTAAACTGCCTCATTCCTGAAGTCAGTTATAATTACCCAGGTTCCCACTTTAACGACTTTCACGGACTAAAAATATGAAATGTGTCGACTTGCAACAAACATAAAAAACAGGTGTCTTTGTGCACAGCAAACAAAAACAAGCACAGCATATTAACCCTCTGGAGTCTGAGGTCTTTCAGGGACATTTGATGTAGTCTGACATGCTCACATACTCTCATTTTTTTTTTTTTTTAATATTTTAGCTTTCAAAAACTGTGCTTTCAAAGTAATATATAAGCTCATGTAAATCACAAACTCAGCAACAACAGTTTAAAATTAGTAAACATTTTATTAACGTAATTTTTGTTTAAAAAAAATAATTTTCTGTTTGGTTCCACCGTCAGAACCTACTACTCCAGGGGGTTAAAACCATTAGTTTGCTTTAGATGATTAAACATAGTGAAATATATCAATAATACTACAAATGGTGCAATCTGATTGATCCATTTATGATCTGGGGATAAAAGAAAAAAACAAAAAAAACATTATCCTAAGTGAATAATATTCAAATCGATACAGTGGGCACTTATACACAAACAGTATAATTAACTGTTTAAAATGGAAAAATAAACCATGAAAATCTTATTTTAGTTTATTTTTCTTTTGTTTTTGTCTACTACTTTGTCTACTAAAACTTTAAATAGGTTTTAAAAACACACCTTTACAGAGTACAGATAACTTATGTTCCCGTGTACTAAACTCTATATAATAGGCTCAAAAGATGCTGTAAGCTTCAGAGTGCTTCCACAGCACACACAGCATAATGCAAGAGCTTACCCGTTCTGCCTCTGTCATGGTTAAAATATCAGAATATAAACTATCAGAAATCTCTTTTACCGTTAGCTTTTCTTCTTACACCTCACCTTTGGTGAATAGCTATTGAATAGTGGCTGCAAACATGACATTTTAATAAGTGTTAAATTAAATTTTAAAATGTTACAAAAAAAATTTCCTGGTATTTCAAGACTTGGCACAGAAAATATTACCAAATCCACCTGACTTTCCATGTCTGGAATAGACTTTATAAAATTCCTTGATATCTCAGAAATGCTCACCTTCTACCACTCCAAAGTGATTATTTATCATCTCCAGATGTTTTATCCCATTTATACCACAGCAGCCTTAACACCCAAAGAGTAGTATGGTTTTTGTTTTGTTTTGTTTCTTTTCTGATTATAGTTCTGTTTAATGTTGTTTAACATTAACAATGCAAGTCAATCTATTTATTTATTTATTTTTACTTTTATTTATTTTTTTAATTATTGGAGAACAAATACAACATACAATGTGAAGTAATAGTATTATCTTTTTTTCCGTATGGAGTTTGCATGTTCTCCTCATGCTTGTGTGGTTTCCTCTGGGTACTCCAGTTTCTTCCCACAGCCCAAAAACATGCACAGTAGGCTAACTGTCTGTTCCAAATCACCCCTAGGTGTAAGTGGGAATGGTTGAGTGTGTGCGTTGGCCTTGGAGTGGTCTGGCAAGCTGTTTAGGGTGTACCCCGCCTTCACCTGAAGTCAGGTGAGATGGGCGCCAGCCTCGTCAAGACCCTAAATAGAAATAAGCAGCTTTGGAAATGAAAGAATGTATGAATGAGTAAAAATAATCAAAACTTTTTGACCAATCAAAATCAAGAGTTCAACAGTGCTGCAGTGTAATGAGCTAGAATAGTTTTTCCAAACCAGATACCGAGATGAAAGTTATTTCATTACATACATAGAATTTTTAAGTGTTTTTTAGAGAATTGTTATATGTTTAAATCATAAAACAAAACCCCACCCAGCCTTGATACCTCTGAGACTTTCATGACATTTTTTCTTTTTTTCATTTATTATTTGTTTATATATTTTGCAGATGGTAATCCTAAATTATAACTCACCCTGATCCTTTGGCCCAGGATCATAACACCAATTCATTAGCCGCTGGCACACGAGCCTATTGTGATTTTTCAATAAACTTTCTAAAGCTGATAGACAGCGAGAGAGCAACAGTCATGAAAGAACCCCTATTTCACAGGCTGGCACCTGTTCAAGCAAACATATGCTGCCATAATCTCTTAAAAAGCAACATCCAAGTCCAGATTTAATTATGTAATAGCCCAAACGCAGGCAGAGTGCAGACGCAGCAGCTCGGCCAGCTGCTAAGCAGCCTGGAATTCGCTTCCTTCCTCCATGAGCTCATAGCTGACGGCAAAGTGTTTGAGGCGATGCAGACAGACACATTTATCTAGCGTTATGGGCCGTAATAAATTTGTCACTGTCCATATGCCGCTCACATAAGCTCCGTTTACTTGTTGGCCATCAGGAACGGCTGGGTGAAGTGACAGCAGGGTTTTGGATAAAGAGTCACCAGTGTGTGTGCCACAGTCAAAGGAACACTCAAGTAATGCAATGTGACACATCCAAATCCATCAGTTTTCATGAAGGCACACATTCTTTTCCTGGATTCCTCCCAGTGCAGGAGGATACATTTCTTATGCAGTCGTAATGGATTGTACTAGAATAGGTTTGATTTAAATCAGGCAGGGACTGTCCAAGATAGTCATGCAAGCAAGGACCTGCTGTAAAACTATTAAAACAAATAATCCCAAGAGCGTTTGGAGAAAGTGCTCTATATGCACATCTCCGCCAAGCCCAGCGATCCTCCGTATGCACCAAAAATGTCGCAATCTCACAATGTAAAATAATCCTTTAAAAAATTCCTGGGTAATAATGTTATCTTCCATGTCCAGAGCCCCACTCCCGGGTTAGAATGATACGGAAATCTACACACAACTTTTTCCCCTAATCCTGTTTACAAAAAATCAAGTCAAAGACCCTCTCCCTTTGGTAACCTCCCCTCACATTATGTAATATCCAAATGATCTGTATTTTTATTCAAATGATTTCATATTTTACAATATGAATGAATCTGTTGCCATCCAATACAAGAAATTAATTCATAAGGTAATATGTCACAGTACCTCTGAAACGGTTATGACACAGTATAGTATGATTTGACTCAAAAGGTGGCTATTTGATATTCGATGATGTCATTGAACCTGGTACAACGTCTGAATCTGAATACAGTATGATGTGATGTAACAAAGTCTGTTAGATGCCCAGTGATTGTTTCACGATAATGACTGGCTTGATACACAATATCCTATTAATAATAATAATAATAATAATAATAATAGGTGGCACATTCCCGTTTGCATGTTCTCCTCATGCTTGCGTGGGTTACCTCCGGGTATTCTGGTTTCCTCCCGCAGCACATGCACTGTAGGCTGATTGGCTGTTCCAAATCACCACTAGATGTGCATTTATCCTTGATCACAGCATATAATCTCCATGGCATCGTTGCTCCAGTTGGTCAGGTCGAGGCTCAGCAACATTAATGAATGAGCAGGTAATCACATCAATGAACTTTTTCTTCCCTGGCGGCACGGATATAGAATGGGGAGCCAATTAGACTAATGCGTGTGTCTTTGGACTAAGGTAGAAAACCAGATTACCTGGTGGACACCCACACTAGTACAGGGAAAACCTGTAAACTCCACATAGAAATGTCGTCGCCAAGGCCCGAGACTCGAACCCAGACCCTTCTTGCTGTGAGGAGGACGTGCTAACCACTATCAAACTGTACTGTTCTACATTTTATTCCTATTAAAATATTTTCATAAAAACATATTTCCTTTCAATTTTTTCAGAGGGAAAATAAATAGTGCTGGAGCATCACATCTGAATACTTCTCTCAGAAAAAATACATGATACCGGTGTTACTACTTTAGATGCTTGTGTTAAGTCTATACTGTATGTTCGCACGCAGGTGATAAGATGACTTCCCTTTACACAATACATTAAGCTGCGATTGTGCTACATCTGCACCCTGTGGCTTGCTGTGGTTCACCCTGGCATTCTCAAGCACTCCTCATCCTTTTGTGCTCCTCATCCACAAATGAAGTGCGACTCATCCAGGACGTTCTTATCAGAGGGCTTCCCTGAGCTGAAGATACGTTACCCGACTAAATAAGTTCGGAGAGAGTTTTTGCTAACTCATTTGTTTCCTAATTCAGTGGAAGTGATTAAGACTAGAACTGTAGATTATCTTTCTACAGCATGGGGAAAGGGGGCAGAAGTTAAGTATGATGTGAAAGGGAGTAGTGTGAGACTTTTCTGGAGCAGTTTAAGTCAGATCCCAGTGTTGAACGAATAAATAGAGGCGAAAAAAAGGAGAAATCAGGATATCTGTGTATTGGTTTTGTGGGAGAAAGTTGCAGAAGTTCTTATCGGGAGGTACATAAAAAGCATTCCTAAGCAGAGTTGCTCTTAGCGAAAATACCTCGAAGCGGTTAAGATAATGCACAATTGTCATGTGGATTGAAGTGCAATCTCGCTTCTACTTCCCCTCGCAGATAAGTGCTCCCATTGATGAGACCTGGCACCATGCTCTTATCTCACAAACACTTTGCAGCAGGAACAGAAGCTCACGAATAAAGTCCCGCTAGATTGTGATGGTAATACATCTGCTTAGTCGCTACATCTCGTCTGTTGGCAAACAATAATGTAGAACGTTATTTTAGGCGCGTAAGCAATTTTTTTTTCCTATTATCCTTTTTCTTCATAAATGTTCTACGTTCCTCTTTGAGAGTTCCAAGGAAGAGCAGAGTGTCTGCAGTAAAGTGTTTCTTGGTATTTTACAGTTTAAATACTAAACAGGGAGACAATTACAAGTAACCTGAGCAATGCAGGCAAAGATCAGGTGGTGATTTCTAAAGCAGCATGTCTTTGGAAACTAGAGTACCCGGATCAAACCCGCACAAGGACAGAAAGGCCCTTGGCTGAGATTCAAACCCAGAACCTACTCACTGTGAGGCCAAAGTATGAGCAACTCAGCTACTGACAATTTCTGCGTCCACTTTTTGCAATTATATACATACTATTTCTCTTAATCTGGGACCAAAGCTATTTTTTTCACCTCCTCTCGATTTTTTCTCCCTGGCTGTACACACATTTCAAGTTCAGGGCCTCAACCCTATACACATTCACACACTAATCCACACCCAGACAAATTTTAGCATTCCGTGCACCTACATGTATTTTTTTAAGAATTCTTAGGAAACCAGAGAACCTGAATGGAACCCACATTATAAATGGAGACAGAAGATGTGAGACGCCAATGCACCACTGTGTCGTGGTTTCAGGTTTCCTTTATCCATTAATTTTCTGAACTGCTTAATCCTACTAGGGCTGCGGAGAGATCTTAGGCGACTCTGGGTGAAGGCTGGGTATACCCTGAACAGCTCACCAGTCCATTACAGGGCAATACGCACACAACTGTTTACACCTAGGGGCAATTTGGAACAGCCAGGTAGCCTAATGTTCAAGTTGTTGGACTCTGGGTGGAAACCAGAGTACACGGAGGAAATCCACACAAGAGAAAGGGAGAAAATGTAAACGCCACACAGAAACGTCCTTGTCGAGGCCAGGACTCGAACCCAGGACCTTTTAGTTGTGAAGTGCACATGCTAACCAGTACAACACCATGCTGCCTGGATTCAGGTTCAAGTTATAATAATTGTATTTAAAAATAAAAGTTGACCAAAATAAGCAACATTTTTTATTGTCATTGCACAATTGCTTTGTTATATAATTAAAATATAAGTAAAATATTTTATTTAAACAAAAATGTTCCAATAAGGCACATAGTGTCAGATAATTCTCATCTGTGCTCATCTAAAGCACTTCTTCCTCCAGTCCACAGAGGGGCGCTCTACTGAGAACCCACTCTGTGCGCTTGGCCAGATTTTCAACACACTGCACTCTGGTTCAGGTTTATATGTATGCGTGTGTGTGTGTGTGTGTGTGTGTGTGTGTGTGTGTGTGTGTGTGTGTGTGTGTGAGAGCGCACATGCACAGATTATGTTCTATGCTAACACGGCTAAGCCGTCCTGTG